>AWWV01012579.1:0-18960 GCA_001974805.1 Corchorus capsularis
AGAGATAGTTTGCCGATAGTGATACCTTCACCACACAATTGCGTAGTCGCCAGCCTTGTTTGAATTTAGAATTTCACATATACATATATATATATATATATATATGGCAAATTATACAATACATCGGTGGTGGAGTTTAGAAAATTACATAAGCGGGTCCTAAAGGGTGACATGTGTCCCTTAGGGACTAGATTGAAATATTTAAAACTTAATTAATTCAAAAAAGGGACATATGTCAACTCCACAAGCCGCTTGTGGAGTCCAAAATTTACACCGCCGGTGTATCATATAATCACCCTATATATATATATATATATATATACACACACACATGTTTCATAAGTACTAGATATTTAGCCATCCACTTCATTCCAATTTATCAGTCATTTTAGTCAATTTCACACAAATTAAGAAAGTAATTAATTAAAATTACTATAAATTTCATAAAGTCAAATAGAATTATCCTTTCATAAAACAAAAGAACCAAATGACTATATCTAGTTGTTGAAAGAACACATAACCTTGTTAAAACATTTATTGAAAGTAGCTAGTGATTGAGAAAGTGTACTGGAAGAAAATAATTAATATTGCCTTAGTGACAAATATTTTGAAACAAAGAGAATTGTTTAAAGTGATGGATAAATTGAAATGGAAGGAGTATTTAATTTAAATTTATTTCCATGCATGCATTCATGTTTCACAAGTTCACAAACGTATTTGCTATGAAATTCCCCTCTTACGAGTGATGACAAAGATTAATAAAACAAAATACTAATCAAATTGAAATCAATACATCATACAAAGCACCTCTACAATGAAAAGGATTAGCGAAAAGATTAACTTGGAAAAGTCATGTGCAAGACAATAGACTTGCTTCTCAATTTATACCATTCATTGTAGGTGACACAGGCTAAACGTCTCATATATGTCACATTGATTCGAAGAGATTTAATTTTGCTTCTAATTTTTTTGGTAAAAAATTTTGCTTCTAAATCCGGATGGAAATCACCTTGTCCCTATTTTTTTGCCCCATTCCATGCCTCATTTACCAAATTATGCCACGTGTCCCTAGTATTATACTTTTTTTGTTTTCGAGTTTTAACAAATAATAAAAATCCCAATTAAAACCAGGTTTAGCCCCAAATTAACGACAAGGTTTAGTCCTAAATTTTAATATATTCCCCATAGGTTTTTAGAATGAAAATATAAAACTTAATTTAACTAGACAAACAAGAAATAATATTAAAAACTAAAAAAGGACATGTATCATTATTTGATAGATGGAGCATAAGTGGGGCACAAAAAATTGGGCAGAGGATTTTTATTCTCTAAATCCATGCCTTGTATTCTTCCTTATTGCCAAAAAAAAAAATCCATGCCTTGTTGATGTTTTCGTTTTATTTTTACTTTTTTTTTTGAGGTATTGTTAATCTTTTCGTTTAGTTTCAAACGCAAAATTAGCTATAATAAAGCATTAAATGCGACCATATTAAATCATACTAAAGTAATAATTCATTTATGTCTCGAGAAATTGAATATTAGCTAGAAACGACTAGAGAAGTTCATGGGTCGGGCTGGGTTTGAGTCGGGTTTTGTTCAGTAGTCCAAGTCCGATCTGGCTCGAAGAACAGACTTCAACTTATATCCAAGGTCCATCCATATTTTTAAACACATAATCAAAACCTGTTCATATTTATTTTTAAAAATAAAATAATAATTAAACTTTTTAATGAAAAAAAATTAAACAATAAAATTTATAGTACTATAATTTTTTTTTAATTTAGATTGGAGACTCGTAGTGTTAACAAAGATTTGATTTTCTATTACTATTAATTTTGTCCCTAAAGGAAGCTTATGAGTGATGCCATGTCTCCTGTTAATTTGTGATTTATGTGATATATACTTTAAAAATAATTAAATTTATTTTAATTTAAATTCTCCATTGTATCTTGTCCATGATCATATTCATCAAATTAATATTGACTTTTATAAAGAATTAAACATTTAATATATTTACTTACGGGTCTAGCTAACAGGTGCACCCATGCACCAGTTAGACACAAAACCCAAAGGTTAAACCCTATTAATATATTAAAAAAGTCTAATGATTGCATAAAAAGTGGGTATAGAATTTCTAAATAATAATTGTTCATAAAAAAGAGAATTTGTATGTCTAAACTACCCTTATACCAAATAAGGGATGAAAAATCATTATGGTTAGTTTTTGGCTCATCTCAAATAGGTCCTCCAACTTTGCCATAAATCTCAAATAAGGTCCCGAACTTTAAAAAAGGCCAAATAAAGGCCGCAACTTTTAGGGAATGCTCAAATAGGTCCATTCTGTTAAACAACTGATTTCCATTTTCCGCTTCAAATTTCGACCATAATGGATGTAATTTTTGTCGAGTTTAGATTAGAGTACCGTTGACATTTGAGAGGGAGATAATTAAGTTTGCCCCTACTGTTAATAAGGGTTCTTAACGTAATTAATGTGTTTTTTTTTTTATTTTTTGTCCTGAATTAAAATGTATGTTGTATTTTTTATTTTAAATTAGTTAATTTCCTAAAATCAAAATTATAAAAGCCACATGTCAATTTCCTATTTGTTCACGCAATTTTTCTTTGCGGTGTAACTCACACTTCGTTTGTATTAACAGAATGGACTTATTTGAGCCTTCCCGAAAAGTTGGGGCTCATATTTGATATTTTTTTAAAGTTCGAGCCCTTATTTGAGATTTATGACAAAGTTGGGGGACCTATTTGAGATTTCAACATTAGTTTTTTAAGTCAAGAAAAATTTTTTAAAAATAGTTTACTAAAACCTTAATAGGGTATCAAAATTTAAAATTTACCCTTTAAATTATAACATTTCTAGTTGGGACTAAACCTTATTAAAATTATTTATATTTTTTTTCATAAACCCTAAGATAATGGGTCTCAAAGTTTAAGATTTACCCTTAAAATTTGGGATAAAATTTTATTTGGGGCTAAACTTGGTGAAAAGTATTGAAATATTTTTTAAAAAATTTCTATAGAAGAAATGTAAATTTTCTAGGGGCATTATATTCATAAGTAAAAGTAAAATATATCTAATCATTACACTTACCACATATCCTAAACCTTTTTCTTGAGTTTTGTGACTAACTGGTGCAAGGGTGCACTAATTAGCTTTTGCCTTTACGTTAACCTCATATGGTTTTTGAAACTTATGAGATTTAAATTGATAGACATTATTATTATAAATATTAAATAGTAATGAAATAATTTGTAGATACATAGTGTGTCTTATTTTTATTTTATTTTTTTTTGCTAAGAACCCAAAATGAAAATAAACAAAGAAATTAGTTCCTTAGCACTCCCCTGCCTGCTCGATCCTCTGCCAAAATGGTAAAAAATCGAGTCATGAGGTATTAACAAAAAAGAAATTATCTCACTAAAAATAAAATATTAATAAAATAAAATAATAAATTATAAAACCCGCAGCATTAGTCAGGATTGTATCTATCTAGTAAGTTATTAATGTATGATCCTTTTTGCCTCCAACTACTCTCCTGATCTATACTATATTAAAAAGTACGATCTTTTGTAAATCTTTTGAATCGCTCATTATACTCTTATTTTTCGAATATAATTCTTAAATGTCATTGTTTAAACTTTTATAATTTTACTCAACTAAAAACTCTATTTTTATTTAATTAAATCTAATATCTTTATAACTATTTAATTTTTACCATTTTACTGTTTTAATTAAAAAAAAATCTTATATATATTAGAACTTTTTAAATATATTTCTTAAATGACATTGTTTAAATTTTACAGTGTTTTTGGACATAAACTTTTACAATTATTCTACTAAAATCTCTATTTTTATTTAATTAAATTCAATATTTTTATAAATATTTTATTTACCATTTTAATTTTAAAAAATTAGAGACTTTTGGTAGGTTTGGATCCATTTCAATTATAATATAAACTAATAAAAGTATTATTATCAAGTTTTTGGCACCAAGTATTATTAGCAAGTTTAAAACTTAAAATAAGTTGCCTAATCATTAATTATTCATCATTTTTTAAAACTAAGTAAAAAATTTACTTAAAATTTAATTATTGTTATTGACCTTTTTTCTATTTTTGGAATGTGCATTGATAGTTTAATGTATTGGAGTGTATAACAATTAACAAGAATTTAAAGTTTTTTTTTTAAAAAAAAAAGTAACATGCAATTATTTCCTTTGACTTATAAAGTTAGAGGAGTTGACGCCAAAAAAAAATTAAAGGAGTCAATTGAGCGGGTTGGATGGGTTTCGGGTAATCTGGATCCAGGTCAAATGAGTCAGGTAATTTTCTCGAGTCATTCGGATTTCGGGTCTGCTGGGTCTAGGGTCAGGTGGGTTCGGATTTTCGGCTCAAGTTACTCGAGTTTTGGGTCATTCAGGTTTTGAACTTTTTCTAGTCTAGGACTCGAATCAATTGGGTCAATCATGAATCTTTTAATGTTTAATTCTTAAATTTATTTAATATCTTTATTATTCGATTTATTTTACAATCCATTATTGGAGAAGCTTAGCAAACTGCAAATACGGGGTTAAAGAGTTGACATGTGTCCCTTTATATATTAATTTTGAATATTAAATACATAATTAACTATGAATTGGGGTATGTGTTCAAATAAATATTGGTTATATAATATCTAAATTTATGTTCTTTCCTAATAGAAGAAATTGTCAAGAAATTACTAATTAATTATTACGAGTATTATTTATTCATTATGTAAAAAAACAAATTCTTAATTATAAATTTATCATAAATTATTCATATAATAATTGTTCATATAATGAAGTTTAGCAAATTTAATCATAATAGGTAAAATTATAACAATAATATAAATTTTATTGAATAAATGATAATTAATGACTAAAGTACCATTTCCCCCTTAAACTTGTATCGTTTAGATGTTTTGCCCCCTGAACTTCAATTTTGGACTTTTTGCCCCCTAACTCTTAATTTGGGCCTCCGTTACCCCTTCACTAACAGACTGTTAGTCAGGTGGGCTCACGTGACTAACGGTGACTAACGGTGCCGTAACGGTGCTGACGTGGCATGCCACGTCAGATCAATTGGCCCCTCTCAAACCCACCCGACCCAAACAAAAAACCACCCCTAAATTAATCTCTTTATTTTTTCCCCTCTCTCTCGCATTTCTTCTTCTTCCTTATTTCTTTGCTGCCATAACCATAGCCAACATCTTTAAGAAAAGCTACCACTTTAAACAATAAGAAAACGAAAGCAGCATTAAGAAACCAAAACTTGATAGACAAATAAGACTATATGACAAAGAGAAACAAAAATGTTGTGTTATAGAGACGGACTAGGAGCTCCCCTGAAAAACCCATAAACATGAAAACAACTTAAAACATTTTAAGCTTAAATTTATAATGTTTTCAACAGAAGCAAACATTTTAAAAAAAGAGAAAGAAGAAAAGAGAAACTAACAGCCCAACAACAAGATTTTCAAAAGAACAAGTCATCATAGCCCAGCTACAAGGATCAACAGAGAAACAAGATCAACATCAAAATCCCAAAAACCAAGCACTTTGCGGCAGTATAAAAACAGAAACAAAAACCAGAAACAAAACCAACATCAAAACCCAAAAAATAGAGGAACGAATTCAACAAAACAATTGAAGATGTTCTTCTTCTTCTTAAAGATTGTGGGAGCCTTTTTGTGTGATAGCAGGCCTGGGTCGGCTCAATTGGGTTCAGGCCCAAGCCCAAATATCACAGAAGAGATATCGTGTTAAAAAGTAAGACTGAGACCAAGATTTAAAGAGAAGAGCGTTGGTTGCTATTCAACGGACAATTTCCCGCCGCAGGAAAATGATTAAAACAGAGGATGAACTGAGGAAGATGAAAAAGATGAACAAAACCCAGAAAAACGTATTGCTTTGAGATAAATGAATCCGAAAGCTTCTTTATTGATTAAGGACTTGTGGGAAACAGATTGGGTGTGTGAATTGGGAGAAAGAAGAAAGAAACATTTTGAGAACAATGGAATCAAAATACAAAATATTGACAGTGGAGGAAAACACTGATTTGGAGAAGATGTAGACTGATTTTCTTGTTGTGTTGAGCAGAATTTTAGGGTTGTTGAGAGACTTTTGATGAAGATGATGATGATTTTGATATATGTCTTATAATAGATCTCTTGATGTCCATTTTTGCCGTTAATTGCCCCTCTTTATAGCTTCTATTCCGACCGGTCGAAAACTTTATCCGATGGTCTCCATGGCTCTTGCTTTTTGATTGATGCAGTGTTTAGGTCTTAGGTCCAAGAGGAAGCATCTTCCGGTTTGAGAAAGGCAACAATGGCTCCTTTTGGCTTCGAAATCAGCCTCTCCTTCTTGTGTTCATGCGTCGCTATCGTCGACGGCAACCCTTCATTCAGTTCCTCCAAAGTCAAAATAAGTTGTGTCTTTTGATTCCACTTTCTGCACCCTAGCCGATTACCTCATTTGTGTTTAGGAACAACCTCCAAGCATGGTTGCTCCTTTCAAAGAAGGCAATCGGAGGAGTTTCTTTCCTCAATGTGTTTCCCGCAGTGGGCTTGGTCCACAGTAGCCCTTAGACCTGCGATGAAGAGTAATTAGCACTTAATCCCTGCCATAAATGGTTAAATATAGAGGAATTTGAATTTAAGTAGAATGCTCCCCTTAGATGCTTTCCTCAATAGGAAACTGACATGCTGCAGCAGGGAATTGAGTTTTGTGCCTTTTGTCTCCATGCTCTTGTTTGTGAGATTAGTTGGCAAGGCCCCAACGTTTTGGGCCTGTTTTGTTGGGCCGAATAGTGGACTTTGAAAGGCAAGCCCCCAAGTGTGATATATATGTGATATGGGCTTTATTGTATATGTATAAATAATGGAATATTTGACAAGGCCCATTAAATATTTAGGGACCATTGTCATATAGAGAAGAAAATTGCCCTTGTGTTATATGTGTTTGGGGACTTTAGTATAGATGTCTCTGTGTTTAGGGACTTTAATATAGATGCCCTTGTGCTTAAGTACTTTGATGTAGATGCCTCTGTGTTTAGGGATGAATATCCTTGTGTTTGAGGACTTTTAAAGAGGTGCCTCTGTGTTTAGGGAAGAATACCCTTGTGTTTGAGGACTTTTGATATAGAATTGCCTCTGTGTCTAGGGACTTATAAATGCCCTTGTGTTTGAGGACTTTAATTATTTGGTAAGAGTAATGGGCTTTTATGTGTGTGAAATATTTATGCGCCCATTTACCCAATATTTGTGTGTGTGTTTGGTTAGGCCAAAGAGAAATATGTGTGAGTGGAATGAGAATTGGCCTAACCTTTGAGTGTGTTTGAGGAGACTTTATCGATTTGGGCCCTCCCAATTTTGGCCCCTAACATTTAGCCCCCTTTGAGTGAGAGTTCCTTGTTGCGGCAGGAACTTGAATCTCAAATTCTTTATGGGCCGAAACCGACCCGAATCGTTATATCCCTTCTGTAGAGTCATGATTTTTGAATTAGGCGGGTACCTTCAGTGTCCGCGGGATAATAGGCTGCTTAATACCTTCTCTCTTGCATGTGACCTTTTGATGAAGAGGTCTTTTCGATTCTGCATTTTGTGTCCCGCACCTTCCGTTTGGAATGATTTCTGAAAAAGCACTTTCCCCATAGATTTTCATAATGTGCTAAGAGGTCCTTTTTGGGAAAGACTTCTTCTTGTAATAAAATTGCTGGGCAGGCACCTATTAATGGGGCCTCTTCATTTTCTATCGGCCTTGGATTAACGGGCCTCCTTTATTATTATTTATTGTGTCTCTCCCATCAATTGCCTTCATTTTCTTTTGTCTCTGAACCTCTTTGGAGAGAAAGACAAAACTTTTGTTCTCCTTCTCCTGCAAACCCTTTTTTTTCTTTTCACGGTGCTCAATCTTCCTTCATCAAACCCTATTGCAATCTTCGGTGAGATCTGCTCCTTCCAATAGGTTCGGTTTCTTCTTCTTCTTCAAGGTTCTTTTTTGCTTTCATCAACCCTTTGGAGAAGGGTTTCACTATTGCCTTTCCATGCTTACAGACATTACTTCAAGTCTTGAAGCTTTCCCTTTGCCGTCATTCTTCGAGTTCACGGCCCACAATGGGTATGGCTTCTCTCGTTTCTGTTATTCTTCTTCTTCTTTCTTTTGTTGAGTTTGCACCGCCATTGATTTGAAGACGACTTTGACGGGGTTGGTTGATAGATTTTGGAAAGAAGAAAAACATATAAAAAAATCAAACTCATAGAAGTTTTTGAGGTGTTGGGCTGTTGGCTATGGCAAAAACGAGAAACGAGAAATAAGGAAGAAGAAGAAGAAGAAGAAACGAGAGAGAGAGAGAGAGATAAGGGGAAAAAAATAATGAGTTTAATTTAGGCTTTCGGTGGGGTTGTTTTTTTCTTTTTTGGTTCGGGCGGGTCTGGGATTTGGGCCCAGTTGATCAGACGTGGCACGCCACGTCAGTGCCGGTACGGCGCCGTATCAAGTGACTAACGGTCTGTTAGCGAGGGGGCAACAGAGGCCCAAATTGAGATTTCAATGGGCAAAATGTCCAAAATTGAAATTCAAGGGGCAAAATGTCTAAACGCTACAAGTTTAAGGGGGAAAATAGTAGTTTAGTTGATAATTAATTAGAATGGTTAAAATTATAACAATGTGGATTTTATTGAATGAAACATAATTTTAGTTTTAATATTCTTTGGTTATCGCCAGATTAACTTCTCAGGTCATTCGAGTTACGGGTTTGTCGGGTCTGGATTGATGGGTTCGGATCGTTTACGTTCTCTGGTCAAATTGGTTCGACCGGATTATCAAGTTTGGATAAGATTTTGATAGCTCTACTTATAATTAATTTGAATTATTATATTAATTTTATTTTAATTTAAACATGATGGGTCACGTGCAACGCACGTGGAGGTGAAAACCAGTCTAAACTAAAAGGAAAATTGTACAACATATTATTTGTTATTTAGAAAGAAGAAAGAACTCTTACCACAAAGACTATAAATAATAAATAGAGTTTTGCTACACAGCCCCGAAAATTGACCTGAAATTTGGTCCCTATGACGTGTTTTTACACGGTTGGTCCAGCAGGCTGGTCCCACCACTACTTGAGTGGAGTTTTGCTACATAACATGGGATGACTAGTCATGACTTGTCATGGGGGGATAAAATTCAGGTCAATTTTTCGGACTGTGTGGAATTTCCCTAATAAATATATATATATATATATATATACTTTCCCTAAAAAGAAGAGAGAGAGAGAGAGAGTATTTAATTCTAAAGTATTAAATACCAATGTTGAGGATTTACATGTGAGGGAAACATCCCACATCATAAAGAGATGGGTTGTTTAAGTGGCATATATACATGAAGGACCCAAGAAACCATTAGTCTAGGCTTTTGGGTTCAGGTTGGCCTTGGACCCTGACAAGGCCCGAGTTCCTCTCCTAACAAGTGGTATCAGAGCCAGGTTGAACTCGATCAGTGTGGCCCATGAGCACGGTAAACCTAGTTGGCAGCAGGCCAGGGGCGTGCAATTGTGGAGTGTTCGTAGCTTGCACCACTCCATGGGTTAAGTCTTGCATGACCGGTAATTGGCTTAAAACTTGACGGGTTGGGCCGCACGGGGGAGAGGTGAGGACTCACATGTAAATCGGGTGAGATTGTTAGGGATTCACATGTGAGGGAAACATCACACATCATAAAATGATGGGTTGTTTGAGTGGCATATATACATGAAGGACCCAAGAAACCATCAGTCTAGGCTTTTGGGTTCGAATTGGTGTCCGGCATGTATATGGGCTACTTGGTGGGCCTTGCTGAAGCAGACAGGGCCCGAGTTTCTCTCCCAACAAGTGGTATCAGAGCTCGGTTAGACTCGATCAATGTGGCCCATTAGCACAGTGAGCCTGGTGTGACCATCCAGGGCGTGCATTTGTGGAGTGTTCATAGCTTGTACCACTCCAGGGGTTAAGTCTTGGATAGTCGGTAATTGGCTTAAGACTTGACGGGTTGGGCCGCACGGGGGAAAGATGAGGACTCACATGTGAATCAGGGGAGATTGTTAAAGGATTCACATGTGAGGGAACATCCCACATCATGAAGAGATGGGATGTTGGAGTAGTTTATATACATGAAAGGCCCAAGAAACCATTAGTCTAGACTTTTGGGTTCGGATTGGTGTCCGACATGTATATGGGCTGCTTCCCTCACATGTGAATCCTTTAACAACCAACATCAACAATCACATTGCGACACATTTAGACATGATAATTTTGTACAAGACACGACACGACATGAGAGCTATTTAGCCGTGTTCGAGTTTGGTTTATCGTGTTAAAACATGATTAACACATTTAAAACACGATTAACAGGTTCATGAAAGATTCAACCATTCAAGGAGATCTAAAATTAGATACTTTTAAGATTAGACATTATGTTAGTTTGATTTTTGTGGATAGTGTATGCTTTGAAATTAGATTTATATGTTAATTACGTTCATGAAAGATTCAACCATTCAAGGATATCTAAAATTAGATACTTTTAAGATTAGATATTATGTTAGTTTGATTTTTGTGGATAGTGTATGCTTTGAAATTAGATTTATATGTTAATTACGTTCATGAAATATTATTACTCTTATAATGAAATACTAAATAGTGTAAAACGTGTCGTGTTACATGTCTTAATTGTACGTATTAACGTGTTTTATTTCGTATTTACCTGTTAAAGAAAATATTAATATAATTATTAGTTGTGTCGTGTTCGTGTCAAACCCTTTTCATCTTAACAGCCTATGTAAACTCGACATGAAACACAAATTGGCAACATAATGCCCACGTACCACCTAAGAGAAAGTTTACTCATATCAATTCAATTGTGTAACATTAAATCAATTCCTATTTAATTCCTAAAGTTTAACTATAATTTTAGTTTCAAGGTTTATTTCAGCATTCATAATTTAATAATGTATATATATAGGGTAAGTCCCCAACATCAAGGCTGTTTATATCTCAATTTACAATTGAGGGTAAATTGGTTTTCACATAAATAAAATCAAGATGAGTGGTCAAAATTTGATTACAAATCCTGATGAAATTTAGTTTCTGCACCACCCTAGTTCCAATTGAATTAGGAAATTCTTGTAATTAATTAATTAGGGCCGAAATTATTAAATAAATAATAAATATTTTCAAAAGAATTATTATTTTTATCCATATATGCCGCCCAATAATAAGGAAGTGGCATAAAGGATCATGAAGAGGCAATTCCTTTTAATACTGCTGTCAGCAGGGAAGGCAAGCAGTAAAAAGGGAAGTTGTATGCCATCATACCATCTCATGGACTTAAATATCAAGCCCAAGTCGTTCCTCATACCCAGGGAAGGCCGCCCTGTCTTCAGGAAGCTGCTTCCTTATTCCCTGCAACTAAGGAGTCAGCAAGTCAATGTTTGTCAGCAAGCAGTTAACCAACTTACGTAAGGGAGGAATGAAGTTTTAATTCTCACATCCTTCATACTTGATCACCCTAACATGTTGGAGAAATCGCGTAGCTACTTCCCCTCTCCCGGGGCGCAAAACTACAACTTTTGCATTTTGTTCAATTAAGGAAAAAATGGCGAAATTGATCAATTAAGAGGGCTAGAAAGCTACGACTTCAACAAGGAGTATACCATGATGATCCTCAAGCTATGCCGACCATTCTAGCAAAATTTCAGCTCATTCCGACACCGGTGGAAAAACTTCTTCACGATTTTCAATTAAGAACAGTTTGGGGTGCAGTGGGTTTATGGAGTGGTCCCGATTAAACGTCCTTTTGCTTAGTGGTTAATCATTCAGCATATTATCAAATACCATCTGAGTTTAATAATAATGGAGCTGAATATTTATTTTGAAAATGGAATACCCTGTATGGGATTTCCTAGGTCGAGACCGTTTTATAAACCGCCCCGGAGACCGGATCAGTGGGTTTATGCAGTGGCCCCGATTAAATGTTCTGTTCCCTTAATAAATTGACAGTCCATGCATCATTTGCATCATTCTAGGTGGACCCACTGTAGATTAGTAATTAAAGATAGGCTCAATAGGACTAATTAAGTAGGTAATCAGTTAAAAATTAAGAAAATTCAAAAAAAGGAAAAAATCAGAAAATCAAAAGATGGAATAAAATTTGTTTTAAAAGTTGTTTTTTTTCAATTATATTCTCTTATTCAGTTTTCAAAAGAATTAAGAATTGATAATCAAAGAGGTTTCAAAATAACCATTTTTAAAAAGAACGTTTTCAATTTAAGTAATTCCAAAAGAAGATTTTGGAAAAGCAAATGTTTTCTTTTAAGTAATTTCAAAAGAAGATTTTGAAAAATAAAAGTTTTTAAGAAATCCAAAAGAATATTTTGGAAATTAATAAAATTGATCATGTTTTGAAAATTCAAAAAAATGGTAAAAAGATTTTGACACAGCATTTTCAGAAATTCCTTTTTGAAGAGAAAAGGATCAACAAGAGAACAAACAGTGAAAGGGAATTAAAAGCGGAATTAATCGACGGTCGTTCGATTATATTCTTCAAAATTCTTGACATTCAAACTTGTTTTAAAAAAATGATTTTTCTTTTGTCTTTTATAACAATTTCCGTTATATAATAATTAAGATTAAGATTAAGCATTCAGGAATTAAAGCAACCAATTTGGGGCCATTTGGCATCGTTTTCGTTTTTCTGTTTTTTGTTTTTGTTTCGTTTTCGTTTTGTTTTTGTTGCGTTGTCAATTTTTTGAAAACAAAAATATGTTTGGATATACAATTTTGTTGTATGTTTTTAAATAAAAAAGTTTTTTTAAAAAAAGTAAAAATGTATGTGAGTTACTGTTCATGACTGTGCTTCTGTGTTTTGAAAGTGTTTTGGAAAAACATGAAAGCACAAAATTTTTGCTTCTACTTTTTCCAAAACACTGATTCTGTTTCCAAAATTTTGAAAACAGAAACAACCTGCCAAACATATTTTCACTGTTTTGTTTCCAAAAACAGAAAATTGGCAACAAAAAAACAGAAACAAAAACAATGCCAAACAGGCCCTTGGAATTTTTCAAGATTAGTGTTAGATTTTCAATACCATCTTGTTGACGGGCGCTGTGGGGGTTGCTAATCCTTCCCCACACGTAATCGACTCCCGGAACTAGATTCTGGATCGTAGACCGTAGTATTAGACTTAGTGTGTCCGTCGTCAAGCATATGGTCCATTAGGTCTAATAATCAGTAGGTGGCTAATCACACCTAGAAAAAAGATTAGTTGCGACTCCTTTAGGCCAGGCTAGTAGATTTTCCTAAGTCGTTTAGCAACAGGGTTCGGATTCCGGACCTGCACGTTGCGACAGATAAGCCAAATCCACTATGTAGAACATGGTGATTTCGACCAAGATTTTTCCTAATCTCATATTAGGTTGACCAAACCATGTTGGTGAAATTTTGTCTTATTCCGACTTCATTTGCAACTTTTGCAAGTTTTTCAATTAAGGACAAGTGGCTTTTCCACCCCGGTTAGGCCATTTTCGAAGTTGATGATATTTTTATGAATTGATGAGCTAAATATGATTAAGTATGGAGGATTTCGTGGCTTTGATGTTAAGAGTTCAAAACTTGACATTCAGAAGCCATCTCCTTACTGAATTAGTTGTTTTCGAGCTCGAAGGAGGTATCAGGACATGCTGAATCACACCAAGGAGAGGAGGATTTCGAAATTTACATGGTGATGAGGATTCTATGAGGCTTCTAGAAGATAATTTCGTGGCTCATATGAGGAGGCAAGTTCAGAGTCATCTCAGTAATTTCCTGAAAGTTTCCCTGGTCACGTAAAAAAGAAAGTGCAGCATAATCGCAATCAGAATCGATATCTGGAGGACTTGCTGACTAAGAAATTTGCTTTGGCTCGAAGTAAGAAGCCCATGTATTCCCCTATATAAGGAGCACGTCCCTAACTCTCAAGAACACACACAATTCATAGATCACACACATTTCAAATCAGCTCCTACAGCTACAAACTTGCTCCACACAAAAAACCAAGCTCCGTGGTTATTTTCTCTCAAAAGCTCCGCGTTTTTTCTCTAGTTCATCACGAGTTCTTACTCGTTCTTCAGTATTTCCTTGTTTCAATCTTGTCTTCAGATAAAAGAACACTTTTTAAGTGTTATTTCCTTGTTTCAATCTCGTCTCTGGAAGTTAAAACACTGTACACGTGTTTCTTTCTCAGCAATAACAATCAATTGTTATTTTTTTTCAATCTCAATCAAGAACAGCTTCGACGACGCAAATTTAGAAAGACTCATCTTGTGGATCCAATGATTTAAATGTTTCGGTATGACTTTGATCCAATCCCCACAAATCGCTGTGATCTTTAATTTGCTGCTCTGTGCACCAGTTTCATGTTTTTACAACCTTTTTGTCAATTTCAGCAAATTGACTAACATGCCCCTATACTGTCATAAAGATTTTAACACAA
The DNA here is from genome assembly GCA_001974805.1 of Corchorus capsularis. NCBI lineage: Eukaryota > Viridiplantae > Streptophyta > Magnoliopsida > Malvales > Malvaceae > Corchorus > Corchorus capsularis. Next base: position 14,541 of record AWWV01012579.1, read on the forward strand.
GAATTCTGCAAGAGATTTTTGACGCAACAAAAACATTGTTGAAATAGATTTTTAAAAAATATATAAAAGAACTCTGAGTAGTTACCATTTTAGTTACCATTTTATTAGATACATATTTATTTATTTATTTATTTTTGATGAAAAAAAGGTTCAAGTGAGGGAGGCTATCAGGATACATATTTATTTCAACTTTCATATTCTACTGTATACTTCTTGTGATTGTGACTGACGTGATAATTTCTCTATAACCACACAATTGTGTACTGGACCAGCCCTGGTTAAATTCAGATTTTCATACGTACATAAGTTTCACAAGTATACAGTGGACATTTCATACTCAATATTAGATTTACATGCATGCATGTTTCACAACTTCACAAACGTATTGGCTCCAAAGACTCTCACTTCCAGCTCTACTATAAATAGTAGTGGAGAACAACGCAAGTTTTGCAACCAATTCCCCCATTTATCACCATGAATCTGTTTACCTATCTAATTGAAGGGCTCTTAGCTCTGTTGGTTCTATATGTTTTCTGGAGATATAATAGTATACCCAAAAATTCAAAGAAAAGCAATATCCCTGAGCCATCTGGGTCATGGCCGCTCATTGGTCACCTCCATCTTCTAAGTGCGAAAGAAACAGCTTGCAAGAAGCTAGGAGCCATGGCTGACAAATACGGCCCAATTTACTCACTCAAACTTGGACAGCAGCGAGTTTTGGTGGTTAGTAGTTGGGAAATCGCCAAGGATTGCTTCACCACCAATGACAAAACACTGGCTACCCGGGCAAGGATCGCCGCTGGCAAGCATATTGGCTACAACAACGCCATCTTCGCCCTCGCCCCATATGGTGAATATTGGCGGACCATCCGCAAAATCGCCACAATCGAGCTTTTTTCCACCCACCGTCTCGAAAAGCTTAAGCACATCCGTTTCTCTGAAATGGACTTGTTCATCAAAGACATGTTCCAACTTTGTGCTGGGAGAGCGGAGAATTGGGCCCAAGTCACCATGAGCGAGGTGTTGGAACGTTTGACGTTCAACGTAAGTCTGAGGACGCTTGTCGGAAAGCGGTTTTCAAGTAGCTCTTATGCTCAAGTAAACAGTGAGCCATGGCGGTACGAGAAGGCCATAAAACAAGCTTTGTATCTGAGCGGGATTTTCATATTGGCAGATGCTTTGCCTTACCTTGAATGGTTGGATATTCAAGGGCATGTGCGTTCCATGAAGAAGACAGCTAAGGAAATTGACTCTGTAATTAGTGTGTGGCTGGAGGACCATCTCAGAAGAAGAAAGGAGAGCCAGGGTAGCTGTAAAAGTGACTTCATGGACGTTATGCTAACTAATCTGGCAGATGATGCTGTACTTTCTGGCCATAATCGGGACACTATTGTTAAGGCAACAACTTTGGTATGGTTCCCCATTTCCCCATTTCCCTACCTAAACTTTTACAAAATGGACGTACATTCCCCCCTCAAACTTTTAATCTATCAAAATTAGGACAATTTCCACCTTAGTCTTTTAATTTGGAACTTCACTCCTTAAATTATCAAAATCGGGATAATTTTCCCCAAAAAAATGCTGACACGTACAATTTTTGGGCCATGTTAGTCATTTCTTACGGCTAAGGGGAAATTGTCTTGATTTTGATAGTTTAGGGGTGCAAATTTCAAATTAAAAGTTGGAGGGATGTCCATATTATGAAAGTATAGGAGATAAATGGTCATTAAGCCCATTACCTACATATCTTTTACGCATGATCAGTATGGGTCGGTGTGTAAAAAATGGCACATGTCAGCACTTCAATCTTGCTACTAAACTTCATTGTCGTTAGATGGTATAATTTTCTAAATTATTAATAGGATATAAAATTGTAAGGGTGCAAGTGACATAATAACGAACATAAGAGATGAAAACTACTTGAAAATGATATATATATATATATATATATACATGTTGTGCCTTTTAAAATTTTGTTAACATTTGCAGATTCTTACCATGACGGGAGGAGAAAGCACATCTGTGACAATGACATGGGTCCTGTCTTTGCTGTTGAATCACCCAAGCGTCCTGAAGGCTGCACAAGAAGAGCTGGACGTCCATGTGGGAAGACAAAGGTGGGTTGAAGAATCAGATATAAAGAACCTGAAATACCTGCAAGCCATTGTGAAGGAAACTCTGCGATTGTATCCACCAGGTCCCATAACAGGAATCCGAGAGGCCATGGAGGATTGTTGCATTGCTGGGTATCATGTCCCCAAAGGCACCCGTTTGATCGTTAACATTTGGAAATTGCAACGAGATCCAAGAGTTTGGGAAAATCCTGACAAGTTTCAGCCGGAAAGGTTTATGACAACACATGCTCATTTTGATGTGAGGGGTCAAAACTTTGAGTTCATTCCATTTAGCTATGGTAGAAGATCATGCCCTGCAATCAACTTCGGCTTGCAAGTAGTTCAGTTGACACTGGCAAAGTTGATTCAAGGATTTGATTTTAGAACACCGGACGGGAAGCCCGTGGATATGGTGGAAGGCTTGGGGCTTGCCTTACCTAAGATGAACCCTCTCGAGGTTGTCCTCTCGCCACGTCTTCCCGAGGACCTTTATAAGCGTCTTTAAGATATACAAGATCCTATAAATTGTACTAATTAGAATGCAGATCAATCAATAATGACCCAAGGGTTTTATATATTCATCAATGTTATATATATGTCTTGCAGTTGTACTTGTATTCAAAAGCGAAATTGCTATATATTTTATATTGAATAAACATCGCTTGCGTACCATATTTATAGTCTAATTTTCTTTGTCACTCTTGTAGCGTATCATTGCCATGCCAATGTCTTATCTTTATACTTGCAATGACGGCAACCTGCAGCCATTCAGGCCGCCAAGTATTAATTAGTATTTACCCCAGCCATTGACAATATAAATTGACTAATTGAAAATTGAACCAAATTCATAAGTAACCCTTAACTATCCTCTCTCAGTTTACCCCAGAAAATAATATCAATGGATTTCTGGTCTCATCTGTTGGCAATTTTAGCTTGTTTTGTAGGATTATTAGTACTATTCTACAAACTATGGAAGCAAGGAATTTCAGGCCACCAAGTTAGTGATGAGGGCAGAGTATTAGCCCCTGAAGCTTCAGGTTCATTGCCATTCATCGGGCACATGCACCTACTTGGGGGCCAACGCCAACGCACCCTTGCTCAAACCTTGGGAGCCATGGCTGATAAGTATGGTCCAATCTTCACAATCCGGCTCGGAGTGTTTCGGGCCGTTATTGTTAGCAACCATGAAGCTATCAAGGAGTGCTTCACTACTAATGACAGAGTATTAGCTAATCGCCCAAGATCGAATGCAGGAACATATCTTGGCTACGATCATGCAGGATTCGGATTTGCTCCTTATGGAGAGTATTGGCGTGAGATGAGGAAACCAGCCATGATTGAACTTCTCTCCACCCGTAGACTTGAGACGCTAAAACATGTTCAAGTTTCCGAGGTGGACGCATTGATCAAAGACTTATACTTGTTTTGCAAGAAAAATGAGCAGAGTTATAATCAAGAGGGGAATAAGATGGTGATTAGTCATAAATTCGAAGCTCTGGCCTTGAATACCATCATAACGTTGGGAGAGGAACCGGGTCCTGTCTGGGTTCAAGGCCCACCGAGCGACCCAATATACATGTCGGACACCAACCCGAATCCAAAAGTCTAGACTGATGGTTTCTTGGGTCCTTCATGTATATATAACACTCAAACAACCCATCTTTTTATGATGTGGGATGTTCCCTCACATGTGAATCCTCAACACATAAGAATGATTGCGGGTAAGAGATATTTCTCGGATGCTGAAGAGGATGAGGAAGCACGACATGTGACCAAAGTTATCAAAGAGTTCATGTATGTTTCAGGTCTTGTTGCTCCATCAGAAGTGGTACCATGTCTCAAATGGATGGATTTCTTCATGGGACAAGTAAAATCCATGAAACGTGTTGCAAAGGAGATAGATTCTATTGTTGGAAAATGGGTGGAAGAACATAAATTAAAGAGGGTTAAGAATAGTGACGTAGACAAGAACAACAACAATAATAATCAGGATTTTATTGACCTACTTCTCTCTGCCATAGAGGAGGATTCCATGTTTGGCTACACTAAGGATACAATTATCAAGGCCAATGTAATTGTATGTTCTCTATTTCCTATTCTTGGGTTTACAATTTTATCTTAAATCCTACTTGCTACTCCCTCCGTTCCTATATATAAGTCTCATATATATATACTAGTTAGGCTAAAATCTCAATTAGGGTCCTGAACTTTGCCAAAAGGGTCAAATAAGTGCCCAAACTATGAAAAGGTCAAATTAGTGCCTGAACTTTTCGATTTGGATCAATTCAGTCCAAAATGTTTTGGAT
>AWWV01012580.1:0-46826 GCA_001974805.1 Corchorus capsularis
GTTATGAATTCTCTTACTTAAAAATTACTTAAAATTGTTTAAAATGTTATCAAAATAATTATAATGCTATCAAATAAGTTTTGAATGCTACTAATATATTCTAACTTGCACCAAAAAATCGCTTTAATATCACTTAATCTCCTAATTAATCCATAATGGGGAGGTAATAATAAATACTTCTGAGGTTGTTTCCTTCCTTTTTTTTCATCTTATTCTCTTTATTGTCTAAACCCGTTTTTGAATAACTTTTCACTAATATTCATGATACATAGGAAAATTTATTGGTTTAACAATTGAAACTTGTCTAAAATGTCAAACTATGAAACTCTTAGAAAAGAATGAGAATCAGCTTTTTAAAAAAAAAATTGAATGCAGCAAATATCGTTTTTGGAATATAGAAAGCTCGATTTTACTCACTTCTATTTTTGGATTTCATAATCTTTTGCTAAATTAATTCGTTTTCACCTCAAATTAAATCTTTTGAAATTTTTTTATATCACCAATTAAGGCAAAATTGCAAAGAAATTTACATATTTTTCTTGATTTTATGTTACAACTATTGCAGTTTATTATTATTTTTATGTTGAATTACATAAATTTAGTTAGAATTAATCTGATGTTGTTACATAGATAGTATTATTAATCAAATATCAAGTGACCTTTTTTTATTAGATGCATAAAAAAGACGTTTTAGGACCGAGACTTATCGAATGACATGCTTTTTATTAGATGCCTAAAAAAAGACATTTTAGGACTGAGGCACGATGCTATCAACAAATTTAGCAACCTTAATTATATTCTTAATTGATATCTTACATCCTTAGTAAGTAATTAACACTGATTTTCTTACATAAGTAACAAAAATTTTTTAAAAAGGCTACGATGCAATTAATAAAAATTAAGTAACCTTAAATCCTTAATAACTTAAGTAGTAAGTAATAAGTATTAAATAATGATGGTTATCAATTCTCTTATCTAAAATTACTAAAACAGTTGTAATGGTTATCCAAAAAGGTATTTTATAGTCTACTATTTTAATAACCTTACATTATTAGTAATATTGGTCACCGATTTTCTTATCTAAGATTACTTAAAATGTGATAAAGGTTATGAAAAACATTATAGTACTTATCTTTTTTTTGGCCGAATTCAAGTAATCTTACATCCTTGTTAATTTTAGTAAAATAATGAAAGTTACCAATTTTATTAATTAAGTAATCTACTAAAAAGCTATAAAAGTTATTAAAATTGTATTTACCAATTCTTACATTTTTAATAACATTAGTAAACTTTCATTAATGGTGAAGATTTACCATTTTTTTTTGGAAAAGTTACTGAAAAACCTATAATAATCATAAAAAATGTATGGTACTATAAACTAATTCAATGATCTTACAATATAAAGGTATAGTACCGATTTTCTTATCTAAGATTAATTACTTAAAAGGTTATAAATGTTAAGGAAAACATTACAATATATAGATTGGAATAACCTTACATCCTTATTAATTTTAGTAACCTTTTATCATTAATACTTAAATTCACTAAAAAATCTATAAAATTTATTAAAATTGTATTTACTAATTGTTGCGCCAAAAATCTCTTGGAAGAGTTTCTGCGAAAACTACTCAATGACAGCATGAAGGCGTGTCAGTCAATTTGCTTAAATTGACAAAGAAACTAGGTTTGAGAGAAAAAGTAAAGATCAGAGCGATTTGTGGGGACTGGACCAAAGTCACACCGAAGCATTTAAATCATCGATCCACTAGATTGACTTTCCAAAAGTGATAAAACAAGAACAGGGGGGAAAGGACAATTCAATTGCCGTCTTTTCTAAAATAAACAAGAGATTTTGTGTTTAACGTCAGTAGACGAGATTGCACAAGAGATTGTTGAAGAACGAGTAAGAACTCGTGATGAACAATAGTAAAAAGGCGCGGAGCCAGAGATAAGATAAGCGCGGAGCTTAGTTTTTTCCCGGAGGAAGTTGTTGAGATGTGAGATCTGATTTCTGAGCTTGGAACTGGTTCCTTTATATAGGGGGCGGCATGGGCCTTGAAACTAGCGGGCTTTAATTGCTGAGGAAGGCGAACTCTTCTGATTGGTCGGAGGAAATTTCCAGGAAGTTGCAGTGAAGCTTCCTTCTCCTTCTAGATGTTGCAGCAGGTGATAGGAGGATGAGGAGAAGGGTGTGAGGCGTCCCTCATAGCCTATAATCGACTTCTCCCTCATAGTACCTAGATAGCATGAGATGCTAGATAGTATGAGGTGATAGGCTGCATCTGCTGTATCAGGTGTAGTCCCTATTACCTCCAATGAGTTGAAACTACTAAATTGGCTGAGAGGTGACCATGGAGCATGAGAGATATCACCTAGGCCACGAAATTCTCCATACTTAGCCATATTTAGGCCTTCCAAGGACGAAAATACCTTTTTACTGAGATTTATGGCTATATCAGGGTAATAAAGCCACTTAGTCCTTAACTAAAGAAGTTGTAAAAGTTGCAAACGAACTTGGATTGAACTCAAAATTTACCAATAGGGTTCGTATGTCAGCCATAGACTATGGTTAAAATCTTGGCTTGTTCTGAGCCTTCCTTCATAGTAAACCGAGCTTCTCACCTCAAACTGTCCTTAAATGAAAAACTAGCATAAGTTTTTCATTCTAAGTCTGAATGAGCTGAAATTTTTCCAAGGAGCTTAGAATATCCACATAAGGTTATGGGAAAAATTCTATGTAAAACCGAGCTCCCCTTGATGGTGAACTAGGTTTCTCTCCCTGAGTTGTCCTTAAATGAAAAACTAGCATAAGTTTTTCATTCTAAGTCCAACGAAGCTGATTTTCCACTAGTAGACTTAGAATATCACCATAAAGCTATGGGAAAAAATCTAAGTAAAACCGAACTCTCTAGGATAGAGAAGTTGGTTTGACTCCTCAAACTGTCCTTAACTGAAAAACTAGCATAAGTTTTTCATACTAAGTCTATTTGAGATGAAATCTCACCTAGATGACCTATGTGTATCAAGGAACATCATGGTAAAACCCCTTCATGGAGCCGCACCCCCTAAGTAGTAGTATTGCGTTTGACCTTGCCTTTTTGTCCTTAAATGAACAAAATGCAAGTTTGCCTCTCAGGGGAGTACTACTAGCAGGGACGGCTTGACCACTATACTAGGGTGGTTATGTATAAGGGTGGTGAGTGATAATACCTCACACCTCCCTTAGTACAGTAAGTGCTTCTCTTGCTGTTACTCTCTTACTCTCTGCCTCCTCAGTGCAAGGGATGAGGAGACTGCATCCTATGACTATGATAGGCATAGGGCGGCCTTCCCTGGGTATGGGAAAGACTTAGATTATTTTATTCCATGATATATCTCCCGCCTGCATGGTCAGGTAGCATACAACTCCCTTCCTTACTCTCTGCCTGAGGTATCAGGTTGCTGTATTTAAGGAAGCTGCACCCTTGAGACTTGCTGCACCACATCCCTATAGGTAGGGGCGGCACATAGGGAGTAATTAATGATAATTATTCCAAAAATAATTATTATTAATTAATTTAATTATTAATTTTGGCCTTTATTCATTAATTGCAAGATTTTTCCTTAATCAGGGTGGTGCAGAAACTAAGTTTCATCAGGATTCTTGATCAAATCCTGACCACTCATCTTGATCTAATATATGAAAAGACCAATTTACCCTCAATTGTAAATTAAGGTATAAACAATGCCCCCCCCCCCCCCCCAAGCTTAAGTCTTTGATTTTAAAAGGCTTGAGCTTGTATATAAGGAAATTGGTCCTGGGCCAAAATCTTTTCTTATTTTCCTCAAGCCGTCGACTTGCTCCCCTTGGAACCCTACTTAGCCGAAATTTGCAGCCTCTTTTCAAGCTCCAATGGCCTCCAAGGATCAAAGCAAAAATCAACCACCAAAGCCTCCATCCATGCCAAATAACTTGAGTTGCAACTCCTTGTTCATGGATGTTTCTCAATCATTGGCAAGGGCTAAGAAGTTTGGAACAAACTCTCTTGATGGAAGCTCCAATTCGGCACAAACAATGCCAAGCATGGATCCCATGGTGATTAATCCCAAATCATAACACAAGCAAGGTAATTACTTCATGAAATTTCAATTTTTGAATTTAAATTCATCAATTTTCCTTCCATGCCGTAAACCCTAGCTGTGTGTGTCGACTTTAATGGTGGTTTTTAAGCAATATAGCTGCTGGAAAATAAGTAATTAACTTGATGTAAGAACCAAATTAATTAGGTTAAGAAATTGGCAAAAAAACCCTAGCCAAAACCATACTAGTTTCGGCCCTAGGCTTTGTTTTTTGCCATAGATCTTTAGCTTAACATTTTGCTGCATGAATACATGAATAATCAAGCATGAAACAAGTTAGCCATGTCGACTTAGGGCTGTTGAAGTCGAAATTAGGGTTTCCTAACCCTAATTGGTGAAATCGGCCTTAATTGGCCAATTTACCAAGTCCAATTCGGCCTAGGATTAGGGTTTAGCCAAAATTGATTAGGATTAAGGCTTTCCTCATGGAATTAGGTCATAATTAGATGAACATCAGACCTAATTAAACAAGAATAACAAACCCTAGCATGCCACGGCCTTGTTTGCAAAATTTTGCAAAACTTTAGGTGGTATGCGATTTAGCCCCTAGGGTTTTGTAATTTTCTTTCAATTTTCGGCATAATTGACTAAATTAGCCAAAAAGCAGTAGGTTAAACCCTTAAAATTAGGTTATATCACATGAATATAAACCCAATTTAATGAATCAAGCTACCCCTAATGAGTCGAGTCCTTCTTTGCAAAAATTGCAACATAGGCGGCAAATTAGCTCGCTTGGTGAATTAGGGTTTTTGTGATTTAGGCAAAATTAGTTAATTAAGCCAAAAATCAGGGGGTTTAGTGAGTTAATTAGGTCATGAAGATAACCTAATTTTGAGAATTCCAAAACCCTAGCTCACCGGGCCCCAAATTGCAAAATTTGCAATTTGTGCGGTTTGCACGTGTACCCCTAGAGTTGGAATTTTCCTAATTTTGTTATTTTTGACTTAATTGATGAACTTAGCCAAAGATAAACATTAGGTTTAGGCTTAATTAAACTAAATTTCATAGATTTGAAACTTAATTTTGGTTGTAAGCCTAAACCCTAGCTTAATTTTGGTTGTAAGATAAACATTAGGTTTAGGCTTAATTAAACTAAATTTCAAAGATTTGAAACTTAATTTTGGTTGATGATTATGATAAGTGTTTAATTTCATAAAAGTATTTTAAGTTTTACCAAGTCAAATGTTAGTAAATTTTTTTTTTATTTTTTAAAGAACAGAGTTGTTACAGTTGTACGTTGGAATTAACTGAAATTAGGAAATTTTTTAATGAAATATAAGTAGTTCACCCTTAGTGAAGACATTAGAACTTTTAATATATTTATTCAATTTGATCAATAAAATTACATATTAATCCTTAAAAGTAAAATCTAATATTTAAAATTAAGAAGGTTATTGTAGATATTTCAGATCAAGGTTCTGAAGTTTAGGATTATAGAGAATAAAGATAAAGATATATGCTTTGTTACAAATTAAATAGTACTCTCTATGTTTTTTTATATATATAAGCCATTAATAACCGAAGTCTACTACTAAAAAAATTAAATGGTTAAAAACAGTTTTTTTTTTCCAAAATTCATTATACAGTTTTTATGTTTCTTACCAGATTGTCCTTTTAACATTTATTGGAAAGTAAATCAGATTTAACTCTACCCAATTCTGATTGGTAATGAAATATGTTCAAGCACTACCTTTAACTTTGTTGTAGAATTTGAGAGTATTTAAAGAGGGTTAAAATTGGAAAAAAATTAATGATTCATTGAAATTTGAGGATGACAAAAGTATATAGGAATAAAGGGAACAGAGGGAGTATCTCCGATGGAAAAATCATCTTCCTTGGACGATATTTTTGTAAATTGACTTATTCTGTTGGTGTGGAAGTCATCATAGTGTTTTGCACCACAAATTTAAAGAAGAAAAGGACATTTCAACTAGTAAATTGCAGTGCATTATTATTGTCCAAGAGAAGGACATTTCAACTAATCAATTAAGAAGCTATAGAAGTAAATATCTCAAGCCATGTATAGTACAAATTTTTTGAGGTGGACTTCTCTAGACTTAATTACCCACCGTTGGAAGTTTGGAACATGGATAAAGTTATTTGCACTAACATAGACCACACTACTTGTGTACACTACCTATATCCAAGAGGGGAAAGAGAAAAGGGACCATGCTCTTTATATAATGGAAATTTAGGCTTTGCATATCTCAAGCTTTGATACCCAAGAGTTGAAGACAATAAAGCAAGGTCGGGTTAATAACCATTTGGCTTAATAAAACAATATAATCTATGATATATAGTTGAATGATCAAAAGGAAAAGGACTTTTCCTTGATATATAATCCATTTGAGATTTCTCTCTCTTGAATTATTAACCAAAGGTGTTTCTCTTGTACCATATGCATGTTGAACTTTTCAAGTTTGAAGCAGGAAGTCCCAAATTTCCAAGAATTCAAGTTCAAATTAATCAGCTATGAGGTGGACCTAACTTTGTTTTTGTGCTCCAGAATATATTCTTAGCAGGCTCGGACACAACATCCATTACGTTGACATGGATTTTGTCCAACTTGATGAACAATAGACAAGCCTTAAAGTCTGCCCAAGAGGAGCTTGATCTCAAAGTGGGAAGGAACAAATGGGTTCAAGACTGTGATATCGAGAAATTAGTGCATCTCCAAGCCGTTATAAAGGAAACATTGAGACTATACCCACCAGGGCCTATCTCAGTTCCCCATGAGGCAAGACAAGATTGTAGCATCAGCGGTTACCACGTTCCAAAGGGTACTCGGGTGATCGTCAACTTGTGGAAGTTGCATCGAGACCCTCGAATTTGGTCGAATCCTGACGAGTTTCGACCCGAGAGATTTCTCACGAGTCATGCAAATGTGGATGTTCTAGGGCAACATTTTGAGCTTATCCCATTTGGTTCCGGCAGGCGATCTTGTCCGGGGATGACATTGGCGTTGCAAATGACACACTTGACGATTGCTCGTGTTCTCCAAGGATTTGAGTTAACCACAACACCATTTGATGAACCGGTGGATATGACTCAAGGATTAGGGATTACCATGCCCAAAGCAACTCCTCTTGAAGTTATCCTGAGTCCACGCCTTCCTGCAGCTATGTATTTGCATTTGCAGCTCTAGGAATCATGAATATGTAGATTTTATAGCTCTAAATTACTTACTTTAACTCATTTTGCACTTTCTTTGGAGGAAAATATCCAAGACTTGTAGCCTAATTAAAATCTCTAAATTTAGAAATAAAGCTGCTGCCTACGAATAGATCAGGGAAACCCCACGGACGAGCCCCTGCCCAACCTTACTAGACCCAAAATTCATTTATATATAAACAACCAAACGCCGTCCAGTATCACTTCACTAGCAGCCAAGGACATGCTAAAAATTAACCACGAGTTGCAACATAACATACGCTAAACACTACATCCAAATACTAAAAGATAACATAACAAGCAACATAGATGCCAGATGGCTTAATCTCAACATCATCTAGCACCTATATAGGGCCAGTTCTGAGGGCATTGTCCAAATCAGCAATGAGGTCATTTACATCCTCAATTCCAACAGATATTCGAACAAGATCTTCAGTTAGACCTCTAGCCTCTCGCACTTCACTTGGTATGCTTGCATGGGACATGAAGCAGGGCATGCTTATGAGAGATTTCACGCTCCCTAATAAATCAAAGACAAGCACAATGTGAGTTTACTCACAGCTATTCCACAGAGTCAACAGTCATCTAGAACATTAGTTAGAATTGGAATTCACCATAAGATTTCTTACTACTATCAGTTATCATGGAACTATCATCAAAGTAATCTAATGTGATGTAAAATATGAAACTATTACCCATAAAAGTATCCAAATTTAACAGGAAAAAGATATCTCCTAGCCACAACTATTGATCAACATTTTAAGACTGAAAAAATATCTAAACAATCCTAGAGAATAAGCCTTTGTACTAACTTAATTTCTGCTCTACTTTCTTTTCTATTTATCTTTAGGGCTCATCTAGATAGCTTTTCTTTTTGTACTCCTGAAGGAACAAAATCTCTCAAGCAAGTTGTAATATAAATTCCATCAGGGAAGATATTTCAAAAGTCAAAACTGTCAAATAGAAATGTTTGTAAATGCAAAGTACTCAAGTTATATGCTTTTGGAGGACAATAAAGATCCTCACATAAGTACACATTTTGGTCACCATTGTAGACTTGCCAATGTAGATAAACCATTTCAGTATGTCATAGATAAACCAATTGCTTAAGATTTAATATTTTCAAAGTTATACGCATTTGGAGGACAATAGTGATCCTCACAGACGTACATATTTGGTCATCATTGTAGACTTGCCAATGTGTATGTCATAGATAAACCAATTGCTCAAGATTAAGATTTATGAAAGGCATATACATTGGGTTAGGAAGTCTTCTTACCGAAACTAACTGTTATGCTGAAGTATTTAGTAGTCTCAACAACATGTTTTGAGAGTGCTAGGGAACCTGTCAAGAAACTAAGCACAGATCCTGCACCCTTTGCCTGCAAGAGCAAATTTAGGATATTTAATGCACAGATGTTAGGTGGGGACATTGAAGTTGGAATTTATATCTATATCCAGTACCTGAGAATAATGTAAATCGCGTCCAGGGTGATCAGGAAGACCAGCATAGTTCACTTTCTTCACTAGTGGATGGGAAGAGAGGAACTCGGCAATCTTTTGTGCATTTTCCTATAAAAAGGATTCAACAACCTAAGTTTCAAGTTTGAACTCAAGCAGATGGTAACTGTTGCAACCATGGTGAAAAAGCTAAAACCCAGAACTCTGAAATTAATAAAATTTTCAATAGCCCTCGATGTATACAACTTGTTTTTAAGGACAAACCTGAACATCAAGCTGACATTCCAGTGGCATGAACAATAAAATTCTAAATAGACCCCCTCTCTCCCTCTTTATAAGATTTGTACATTAATATGATAAATTTGTTAAACTTCAAATTTTTTAAATAATTTTTTATATAATCATTAGCACATATGATCTTTTATTCCCTTAAGTTATAAAAAAATTATCTTCAAAAGATGATAAATATATTGATGTTGATTAATAATAAAGCACACACAGACACTCTAAATAAGCCCCTAAACTATTCTGAATTCTCTTAAAAGCCCTTATGCTTTTATTCTATCCAAATCAGCCTTAACATTGACGAAATGATGTTGCATAACACACCTGACATTAATCATCTTAAGCTCAAAGCTCATAGGCATCTTTTAAACTAATGACAGATAACATGCTTTTCAACATGGGAAATTGCTTATTAGAACAACCATCTCTTAGGAGAAAAAGCTTTACTAAAAGGTCAATTTCATGTTCAACCTCCACATGTGCAGAAGAAGTCAGTTCACCATGGGCCTAGTTAAGGTCGTGACAAAGATGACTAAATTTTAACATTAGTAAGGTATCTAAAAACAACAAAAGAATATGGGCTTATTTGGTTAAAGTTTAGGGCTCAATCCAAACATCTCTAAACTGATAGATTTTTTTCTTAGTTTAAAACCTTTTAGCCATACTAAGTACCAACAACCATATCAGATCAAGAGCGCGTGCAGACATACACAAAAATATATCTGTATACATAAATAGAGAGGAGACAGGGGAGGAAGTTTGGTTCACTTCAAATAAGAAATTAAAGGAAGAGAAGAAAAGCAGGGAAAGAGCATTGGGCTTGTAAATACCTTCATTGACTACTCATGATACCAGATGTAAAGATATATCTCAAGGTATAACACTGCCCATGCTAGATCAAACAACTCAACATGTGATGGAAACACACATTCCACCTAAGTTTGGCTATTTAATTGCCAGCATTTAGAAAATATGAGTCTGCATTTACACAGTGTGGATTCAGAATCCACTCTTTCTCCATATCAAGGCAGTTACATATTTGTCGTAATTAGTCATATTGGTTAAGTCTCAACTAGTGCTAGTAAGAATAGGCCATCTAGGCTTTAGAAGTCCTCAATGAAGAAGGTTGGAAATGGTGTCAATGGACAATAAACAGAAACCAGAACAAGCAGCATAATTCAATCAAATAAAACCTTAATAAAATACTAAAATGTCTAGAGCATCACCTGTTGTTTCTCAATGCGCAAGGCCATGGTTTTGATACCTCTTAAACAGATCCAACAATCAAAAGGAGCTAACCCAGAGCCAACTGCATTTTGTAGGAAATACAATTGCTTCGCCAAACTGTGGTTTAAAATTTTAAAAAATAAATAAATAAAAAAGGTATTAGCAATTGCAAAGGAACCATACGGAAATATGTCCAACAGAACTTCATCAATATGTGAAGATAAAGTACTTTATTAGAAAGAATAGAAGGTTTAATGATAACAACTACCAAAATGAAATTGTCTATAAAATAGCAGATATTTTTTTAAAAAGAAAGGAATTGTATAATTTATGTCAGGAATATAAAATTGTTAAGAGCATAATGCCATGTTTGGCAAAATGAATTTGAGAATGTGAGGATAAATGCATACGCTATGAAGAACTTAGTTAAAAATAAATATATCCATGTTTATTAAGAGTCTAGAAATGATTTAAGAAGATGAATTTCAAATTTGAATAGAAATTAGAAAATGATCATCACACAAGTAATTTAGTATACAATTTATACTAAAATTGAAATTTAAATCCCATCTTGAATATTTACATTACCACATGCAACCTAAAAGAATTTGAGAGCACAAAATTGAAAAGTTCGAGACTTTTCATATTCTACAATCTTTTTTAGAGGTGGCAATTGAGCGGGTTAGGGTGAGGCTGTCTTCAAGGCAACTCAAGTTCAGACAGTTTTGGATTCAAGTTGTCTCCAGTGTTTGAACCATTTTAAGATTCTGGCTCTTTCGGATTTTGCCAACTCAAGTTCAAGGAAATTCAAGGGGGGTTTAGTTCATCATTCTGGAATTCATATAAGCTCTATCTAGATACTTTAAGAAACTGAAATCTACTAGGAAATATTATCACTCTTTCCATGATCAATATCAAGTAAATATCAATTATTAAGAATTTATTAAATATAAATGATTGAAAATTTAGGAAAAGAAACCAACAAATATAAATGAAACTATAGTTTCTCCATACAATCCCTATTTTAGTTTTATTACTTAGAAGAGTATTTTAAAAGATTATTTAAAATAATTTTCAATTGTATATTATTAAATAGAGACTTTAAATTATACTTTATTTTATATAGTACTAATAATTAGTTCTATTCTCGCTAAATTTTTTCAATAAATAATAATTAATAAAATATGAAGACATCGGAACTTTTTATGAGCAGGGAAGAGCAAGAAAAGATTAAATATAACAAAACTCTTGATACAGAGTACAAGTTCTCTTGATATAGGGTTTCGTTCCTAATTTCGAATATAAGAATGAGTCCATCCAGGAGTTCAATTAAGCAAAATTGTTAATATTTTCCACATAATACTTAATATTTAAACAAATATCAACATTTCAATAATCAATTCTGATAAAAAGGATATTACGAAAAGATTGTATCTAGAAAACTGATGCAGAAGTTTTAACTTTCAACTAGTTGTTAGCAAAATTGTTGAGATTATTAGTTCTTCAAAATTCAGGAAAGAAATACTTATGGCCAACCACTAATCTTTCAAGACTACAATTAATAATCGACTACAATCCTAGTACTTAATAAACAAGCAAAAGTATAAATGGTATAGATGGTATAGATGACCCAAACGATAGGCCAAATATATAAATAAAGGAAAGGGGGCAAAATGTCTTTGAAAAGGTAAGGGGGCAAAAGGGCATTTAAGCCAAATAATACACACAAACCAATAATAATTAATTCCCAAAATATGTTAATCGTCCAGATAGCATCTTTCTCTGCCGTATCATAAGGTCAGCCAAAGCAACAATTCTTTGACAATAAAACTTTAAACAGTTGTGTCCTTTTCTACTCTAAAGACCTCAATTACAAAGTATAAAAAAATGAAGTTGGGATATGAAGTCCTTCAAAGTTAAAAGCAAATCATCATGTTATACTTCCTGTTTGGTGTTTGATAACTTACCCTCAATATATAGCAACAAATCTTATTACCCTTTCTTCCTTAAAGAAAGCGAAAGGAAAATAAAGTAAGAAGAAAGCATAGATAATGGTTATAAAGACTTCAAAATTATTAAACATCTAATAATTTTAACTGTATATTAAGCATTTTGCAATGGGTATGATCTCCAAGATTTACAAGAGAAAGGCAAAGGAAAGAAATACAACCTCTCTCCTCTAACTGCAAGCACGCCTGCCATGACGTCACTATGTCCAGCTATAAATTTAGTAGCAGAATGCATGACAATGTCTGAAACAAAACAAATCTATCAAAATAAACAACACTCTGAAGATATACTTATCATACTCCAATAAGAACTAACAATGAATACACAGTTACGTATATACCTGCTCCAAGTTCCAAAGGTTGTGACAGTACTGGAGACATGATACTGTTGTCTACCAACACGAGAGCCCCATAAGCATGAGCCATTTCTGCAATTTTCTGGAAATTACGCAAGGAGAGAAAACCACTTTGATATCAGGGGAAGCACCTTGCTGTTATGACTTATGATTTCAGCAATGAAATACCAAATCTGTGCGTAAATTGTGCAAGGGCATAACCCCACACACACACCAAAAAAAGAAAAGAAGAGGAAGAAGAAGAAGATTGCAGGTATTAAAACTGACAATAAATTTAGATCATCCACAACCCTCCCATACTATCATATGCATAAAAGCATATCAGATGCATTATGTGATTTATGAATTTCAGCAATTGGTGGATTAACACATCTAAAAACTATAAATGAGGAATCAACAAAATCTACACACTTTCTGTCAAAAAAGATAAAACAATTTGAGAAAAGCAAAACATCTCACGCGAATATCACAAATTTGTTGTCGAGGATTAGTAGGAGTCTCCAACCAAACAAGCTTTGTGCTAGGCCCAATAACTGCTGCAACCTCATCTAGATCACTGATGTTTACTCGTCTAAACATTTAAATGAAATTTATTTTAGATTTCTATAGCAGCTGGATCACACTGATCAAAAGAAAGAATATACTAACTTCACCAATACTCCAGATTTTGGAGTTACTTGAGATAATAAACGATCAGAACCACCATAGATATCATCTCCAGCAACAATTTCTTGGCCTATAATGGGAAAATAATAATATCATTAAGGTTTAGAAAGTGCATGAAGACGAGATGCTTTTAGAAAAAACTAAACTGTAGATTTGCCAAAGCAACTGTTCAGAACATGTATGAAACAACAAGGAAATTTTGTAATGCTGATGAGAAGTTACCAGCACAGCAAGTTCAGAAAACCGTTGTAAGAGATTGTAAGCATTGTAAACCTCAAATGAAATATGCCTAAAAAATCAAGCAACAATTTATGAAGTAAAAAAAGGCACCTGTTTCAACAAGATGAGCAACAGCAGACAAAGCAGCCATTCCACTGGTAAAGCAAAATGCTCTATCTGCCTTCTCAAGCTTTGCCAAGAGCCTATGAGATAAGAACAAACACAGCTCAACACTCCAGAAAAGCGCATGAAAGAAGGTTAAACAATTGGTTTCACCAGTGATGGATAAAAGTCCTTCAACTGTACTGAGAATGCCAAAATGCAAACTGACACCTTTCCAAAACATCCCTTGTAGGATTTCCACTTCTAGTATAATCATAGGGCCCATTTTCTATTGCCGAAGGCTTCAAAAAGAAGTATAGAAAACAGGCATTAAAGTGTCATCCAACTGAGATGCCAAATCTAGCTGAAAAATAAAAAATAAGCACTCCTTTCTTGCTGTAAATATGAGTACATGCATAAGTTGTGCGCCCATAAACAGGCATGCCAGAGAGAGATATTAGGGCATATATTTTTTAGTTTCAGATGAAGTAAAATGTAATACATCCACAGGACAAAAAAGATGACTGATATCAGAGTGCATGAAAACCACTCAAAATACCAAAATTAATACAGGATCCGGAGTGATGTTAAATGTGTGCCATCTCAATTGATACCTTTAATGATTCAACCTATCATCTTCGAAATTGACTCAATATGCCAGAAATTCAGCATATAAAAAGCTTGTTGCAACAGAATTACTTAACTAAGTATTAAAGCCACTGCTCTTTGCCGGAATGTTTCTATATGTAGTTATTAAGAGGTTCCACATTACACAAGATAAACCTCATAAATGTCATAGATGGATGTTGTGGAAACAAATGTTAACCCAGTCAAGGGTTTCATGACATTTACATCAAGTCCATTGTAACAGTATAACTCTTAACATTGAAAATTTCAGATGCTTAAACCCTTTCCCTTGAAACCTAATTTCTTTATTTAGGCCCTGGAGTCTAGCCTAGGTTGCATTGTAGATATATCAATTTCCAAAAACAAACTAAAACATTTAATAGGCTTACCTGCTTAAATGTAGCTGTTTGGTAAAGCGGTGTGCTCATTGCACCATAGGGATCAAAACTACTCTCAAAATTCATCAATATAGTTGAAATGCTAGGCTCTTGCTCCTCAACATCCAGCTCTGAAAAATACAAAATAAATAGATAAAAAAATAGCAAATAAAAACACCAAGGTAACCATTTTAAGAAACAACAAACAAATAAATAATGGCACAAACCAGTCGAGCACTCTGTTACAGAATCAGCCAAAACTGAAGCACTCACATCCATCTCTTTCTGCCTCGAACAATTTAATCTGAATTGCTTTGAAGACAACAACCTTCTTCCCTCTAAATTCAATTCCTTCTTAACCTCAAAACTTCTAGGGAAATTCTCTAGCAAAAGGCCCTACATAAATAACAAAAAATAACAAATAGCATCAATGTTTTGAAAGCCAACATGCTTCATTGGAATGCAAAGACTCCGCTGGGCTGTTACTTCTCTTAAAGGACTTTTGCTTCTTAATTCAAAATCATCAAATGGCCAACATGACACAATAATTCTAAATATAATAAAATGCATTTTATTTCCAAAAATAATAGCATTTTAAAGTTTAATTATTAGATTACAAATAAGAATGGAATGAAACAAACATATCTCTCCTATAACTTCACATTACCCCAATCAGTTAAAATCAACTTTAGAAAGAACTCAATCATGCATTGTCAGTATAAATAAATGTTAAAGAAAAAGAGAAATAGAAAAAAAAGCTATCAATGCACCACATTTTCTGAGATTAAAATTAAAATCTGAAACTGAAAGAGGAAACAGAAAATGACTTCTGAAGGAAAAAGAACCTCACGTTCTTGTGGGTAGGATCGGAGTAGACAGAGGAAAAGATAGGCCTGAGAGAGAGCGATGATGCCATTTCCCAAATAAATGGAAGATTCAGTTTAGGGTTTTGGCTTTTATAGCTTTTTCAGTGCAGCCTTTTTTTTTTTGTCAAATTAAAGCAAAGCTGTTCACTATTTTATCACAAACAAAAGAATCCCGCTTACTGACTCCTCGCCTTTTTCTACTCTAACCGGAGACAATAAAAGGTGAGGTAATAGACAAAGGAGGAGGAAAGCTAGCGGCGCCGGTAACGGCGGCGAAAGTAGGGGAGGCAGAGGTTTAGGAAGAAGAGAGAGAGCGAAAAATCAGCAGAGAAATTGAAGGAAAATGATGACGAGAGAAGGAGATGAGTTAACAACAGCTTTCAGCCTACGAGAGTGAAAAGCTGCGCCGGGAAAAGTATGGGCCCGCGCTTCGCATAGGAAAGTTCATTTAACCTTATTTGAATTGTCGAGGTGCGTTTAAATTTGAGGTGCGTTTCACCGTGAATTTGTACGTGCTTGCGACCACGTTCATTAAACCTTACCTTACCTTTTTACTCGAGGATCGAAACGTTGCGTTGCCATTTTCATTTTCAAGGAAAAAAAAAAAGCTTTCATCCCACTCTTACACCTGCCACTGTCACGAGAGTTCTTCTTTGCCGCTCCCGCCAAAGCCGCCCGTCGCTTTTTTTTTTTTTACGGTTTCTGCCTGCTACCTCCGTTTCAGCACTAACAGGTATACGGATTTAAGTTACTACGTATTAAATTTCGCGTAAACGTTTTCAGATTTGAACAGAGCTGAGAGCTTAGATTTGAATTTCATTAGATCTTCAGAGAAATGGCTCCCGCAGCTCCGCGAACCGGTGAAGCAATCTTTGCCAGCGTCGAACGCGTTGTAAGTACTTAAAATATTTTTCTATTCTTCTCATTCTCTTCTGTTTGATATTTGAAGGAAAAATAAAAGATGCTGCGGAAATTGCTCTGCATTGTTAAAATTTGCATTCATTTGATTACTTTTATTCCTCTTTTCTCGTTTGCAAAATTGGGAAAAAAAATCTCTTTATGCGTCAAAGTAAGGTTTGATGGTTTGATTTCATTCTCATTTTCTGTTATCATTTTGATTTGTTTTAATCGTCTACATCGATGATTACTATTCAGTGAGAAAGAGAGAAATTTATGATTGGGGGATCTTGTTAAAAGCTTGATATAAAGAACATGTATAATATTTTTTTGGCAACCTAATGGAAATTATACTGCTGATTATATTGCTGTTGCCTGTTGATAACTGATATATTGCTGATATCTGGAACTGCAATTGTTGTAGAATGCTGAGCTATTCACTTTGACATATGGAGCAATCGTCCGTCAATTGCTTACTGACCTGGAGGAGGTTGAGGAGGTCAACAAACAGCTCGATCAAATGTACACTCTTTACCTTTCTATAAACATATTTCAGTTTCATTTAAATTGTTATATATTATAATTGTTTAATCTATAGTTGTTATGTATTTCACAATCTTAATCTGCTGAGGATTGTTTATTAGTATATAAAATGTGTTACTTTATTTGAACACAGCTACTCTTTTTATCATGATAGTAGCCTTGTGGCAAGCCTTTATAATTTCGGATTTATGCATTGTGTATGTGATGCATCAATGGCTATCTGTCTGCTTCTTTTTTTTGTTTTTCCTGATGCACTCATTTAGAAAATGCAACCTCTTACCTTGATGCCGTAAAGGATTGGCCCACAAGCACAATTATTGACTTGTTTTTTAGTCCCCAGACAACTTCTCTGCTCTAATGGAATGAAAATACTTTTTGCTACATATTCTTCAAAGTGTCTCAATCTTGTTAGTGATGGTAAACATTGAAATTTACCCGGTGGGCATAGGGGGAAAATCTTTTAAGTTCACATTGAATGAATGGTTGTGTTTGTATGGACTATTTTTATTGAAGTTTACTGATGGTTACCCATTTCTGAAAAAGCTGTTACAACACGTTTGCTTCTGTATAAAAACTTTTGAAGCTTTCTTCACTTCCATCCTGAGTTATTGAGCATTTTAAACCTGTCTTCAGTTACTTTGTATACTCAAACTAGTTCACCAATCCTAATTCATGTCCGTAGTGAATTTGTTTCTTCTGTTAATCCTCTATGTGAATAGTTTATTTATCTTCTGTATACAGGAATAAATCTTTTGCAGTTAATCTTAACTTAGCACCATGTGCTAACCTGTAAGAAATTAAAAGATCATTGTTGGGATGGACTTGAGACACACTTTCATGACCAGGAGATTAGGTACTTATTGACATCTTTATTTATAGAAACATTTATCAGCATCTGGTGTTAGGGGAGACCATGAGAGTCATTTTGGGAGGAATGTGGATTGAGTGGAGGGAAGCTTTGAGTTCATTATGCTCACTAATGGAGAATGGAAGGAGAATTATATAAATTTGGTAAGGGAGACACCTTTAGCGGTGGTAAAGTGACTTAGATTTTTACAATCTAATGAGGGAAATTGGGAGTGGTTAGGATGTGATTTTGATAGCTGCATGAGGAATGAGGAGGGGCGAGCCATCACTCTTTGAGTTATATACTTCTATTAGAATGTTTACTGGATTGAATGTATCTTTGTTGTTGTGCTTTCTTTGCTTTAATTTCTCAGCTACCTTTAAAATTTGTATTATGACAAGATTGAGTTTTTTTGTTCTTGTTGTTTTCTGGGTTTTGAATAGCTAGTCTTGTTCAATCTGACTTGTTATGAAGTTGACTACATGAACTGGACTACTTGCTTACTGTGCAGGGGCTACAATATAGGAATTCGACTAATAGACGAGTTTCTGGCAAAATCTAATGTGTCCAGATGTGTTGACTTTAAGGAGACAGCAGAAGTGATTGCCAAGGTGTACTATTGCTATTGAGTTTGTTTCATGGTCAAATATATATTGATTCAAATTTCCGTTTATCTGTTTTGAAATAAGTTATAAACTTGTAGAATTTGTTGTTTTCAAGTTGCTCTGATCTTCTGTTCATAAAAAGCGAGTAGTATGTTATTTTACTTTTTTTCCTTGTTTTCTTTTTCTTTAACATTTTTTTTCCTTGTAGAATTAGTTCTTTCTTCTTTTTCTTTTACAATTATTAAGTAGGTTCTGAACCTTGTCAGCGCTAATGAAGCTTCTATACAGGTGGGTTTCAAAATGTTCCTTGGAGTCACTGCATCTGTGACAAATTGGGATGCTGAAGGGACCTGTTGCAGCATTGTTTTGGAGGATAATCCCCTTGTAGACTTTGTAGAGCTCCCTGATACATGCCAAGGTCTCTACTATTGCAACATATTAAGTGGAGTGGTAAGAGGAGCTCTAGAGATGGTGAGTTTCAATTCCTTCTAATAACCTTACATTTCCTTATGTTTTTACTGAAAATGTTGAAAAAAAAATAAAGATTAATTAAAAATTCTATAAAGAAGTCTTTATATTTTAAGTCTATGATATATCAATCCAGAATATTGTCCGGTACTCTTTTCCAAACATTAATAGTTTTCATGTAGCAATAGGCCTATTCTTCTACTTCTTAGAGAGTAATGGAGGGAACAAGAAACTATGGAAGATGTGCAATTCTGGTGTTAAACTTTCCTGAGTACTTGGACAATTTGAGGACTCCTGCACTTAGCTGCCTTATTACCTTCTAATGTTAAAGAGCCATGTAAAACTCTAGGTTTAATCTTTATTACATTCTTCACTATGCAATTCCCTTCTATGTATAGGTGTCGATGAAGACTGAAGTAACCTGGATTCGTGATATGCTTAGGGGAGATGATGCATATGAATTGCAGGTGAAACTTTTGAAGCAAGTTCCTGAAGAGTACCCATACAAGGATGATGAGTAATACTCTGAACCTAAAACTCGGGAACAACAATGAACACGTAACAATATTTATTTTTTGGATTTTTGTCAGTTTCTTCATGAAGAATAGGAGTTGAACAATATTTCCTTCCTCTGATATACATAAAGTTGCATGTTGTCATGTAGCAGAATGGATTTTCCATTTTCATGTAGGGTTTAGATTATCTAGATTCCTTTAAAGAAATAGGGTAGTCTAAAAGTGCCATAAATACTCCATTGGCAAAACCCAAAGTGAAAAACTCTGACGTAAATCAGCATATAATTGAACTCCTCATATGCCCTGATGATGTTCTGTTGAAAACAAGCCATTCATAATCATCTGAGGCAACTCGTATAAGCTCGGTCCAGTTGAACTTCTCGCCCTTGTTATCCCTGTTTTTCAAAAGCCACAGAGAAGTGATTCCACAGGGGCCTGGTTCCCTGTTAGCATCAATCTCTTGTGAATGTGAATCATGTGATGATAGAGGATAAAGAAAAAGAACTTTTTAATATCAGGCATATTGCTCTTTTTGTCCTGTATGTATAGTTATTTATTATAGTTTTACTGCTACATGTGGCTACATGTGGTCCTTAATAGATGTTATTATATATATATATATATATATATATATGCTGCCTGGGCCAGTTCACTGTTTTGGAAGAAGGAAAATGATTCATCTCCCAACTTTCAATGGTCCAGGAAATCAAACTGGGATAGAGAAATGTAGTGGAGAGACTTTAGATAGGTTTTGTTAATTTTATTTGGGTACCATTCAGACACGTCGGAAAGACTTTAGATAGGTCTCCTGCGCCTTGGATCCCACCATATAAAGCTCACCAAATTCATAATGGTAGCCAAATTCTCTAACCATGGCAGCTGTTCATATCAAATTCTTGTGCTTTGGGCTTTCCATCAGTATCTCCTTCGTCTTTAGGAGTACTCTAGCACAAGCTGACAACTATATTGTCCACATGGACAAATCAGCCATGCCCAAAGCCTTTTCCGATCACCAAAGCTGGTACTCAGCCACCCTTGCATCTTTATCAGCCACTGCCAGCTTGAGAGCTAAAACCCAGGCAACAAATACAAATACGATCCCTTCTTCTAAACTCATCTATAGTTATGACCATGTTATTCATGGTTTCAGTGCAAGTCTCACACTGGCAGAGCTTGAGGCTTTGAAAATGGTTCCTGGTTATGTTTCTTGTATTAGAGACAGAACCGTCAAGGTTGATACAACTCATTCTTTTCAATTTCTTGGCCTGAATTCCCACTCAGGTGCTTGGCCGATGTCAAATTTCGGAAAAGATGTTATTATTGGGGTGGTAGATTCAGGGGTTTGGCCAGAAAGTGAAAGCTTTAATGATTATGGAATGACTAATGTTCCATCTCAATGGAAAGGGAAATGTGAAAGAGGCACCCAATTCAACTCCTCAATGTGCAACAAAAAGCTCATTGGCGCACGATATTTCAACAAAGGGCTGATTACCTCCCATCCCGATGTCAACATCACAATGAATTCTCCTCGCGACACTGATGGACACGGGACACACTTCAACAATTGCTGCCGGCCCTCATGTGAAAGATGCATCTTACTTTGGCTATGCCATGGGAACTGGTAGAGGAATTGCCCCGGGTGCTCGAGTAGCCGTTTACAAAGCCATCTGGGATGATGGAACTCAGGCGACAGATGTAATTGCTGCTATCGATCAAGCAATTATGGACGGCGTTGATGTTCTTTCTTTGTCATTTGGAATGGATTTGCTTGACTTGTATGAAGACCCTATTGCCATAGCCACATTTGCAGCTATTGAGAAGAATATTTTCGTTTCTACATCTGCAGGAAATGAGGGGCCATATCTAGGGGAGTTGCACAATGGTGCGCCTTGGGTTGTAACTGTTGCTGCTGGTACCATGGATAGAGAATTCGGTTCAACTGTAAATCTAATCGGAAGCAAAGGAAATCTAGTCAATGGAAAATTGGCTTTATATCCAGGCAACTTTTCTTCAACCCAATTGCCAATTGTTTTCAGCCGTATTCTTGGGACAAAAAGATGGTGATATGGTGGTGGAGTACATTAAGGAGAACAGGCACCCAAAGGCAAAGGCCAGCATTGAAATGAAGAAAACATTCCTGGGTACGAAACCTTCACCCACGGTAACTAGCTATACTTCTAGAGGGCCATCTTTCAGCTGCCTATCTGTTTTGAAGCCCGACGTGATGGCTCCTGGCGACTTTGTCCTAGCTGCATGGCCTTCAAACATCGGGGTAGCCATTGTCAATAGGGACGAGCTTGTGTTTAGCAACTTCAATTTCCTTTCAGGAACATCAATGGCATGCCCCCATGTATCAGGAATAGCAGCACTTGTGAAAGCGGCACATCCTGATTGGAGCCCCGCAGCCATCCGATCAGCCTTGATGACCACATCCGATCCCAATGACAACACTGGCAATCCTATCAAACAACAGGTAGAAGGTGAAACATTGCAACCTGCAACTCCTCTAGACATGGGAGGTGTCATGTCAACCCCAACAAAGCGCTTGACCCGGGACTCGTTTATGATGCTACCGTGGAAGATTACTTAGAATCTTCTTTGTGCACTCAATTTCACCGCGAAACAAATTAAGACCATCACAAAATCATCTTCAATTAACTGTTCGAACCCGTCTCTGGATCTTAATTACCCTTCTTTCATTGCCTACTTCAATGAAAGGAATTCCGAAACCGTAAAAGAATTTCAAAGAACTGTGACCAATGTTGCAGAAGGAAGCTTCACTTACAAAGCAACAGGGACACCAATGAAGGGAGTTAAGGTAAAAGTAGAGCCAGACAAGTTGGTCTTTAGGGAAAAAAAGGAGAAGAAAAACTTCAAACTCATTATACAAGGTCCACGACTGATGGATGAGGCACTATTGGTTATCTCACTTGGGAAGATTGCAGAGGAAAACATATTGTCCGAAGTCCCATAGTCACCACAAGTTTATCATTAATTGTAAACTGATAATTAGTTTATAACTGGTCTTGCAAAAACATGTGATCTTCAACTTTCAATGCAGAGAAAATTACATTACATCCACTCTTTTCTTTTGTGGGTAGTCATTTTTCTTTTTTTGTTTGTTTGTTTTCCATGACTTTGAAGACCACGATAACTTTTTGCCATTGCTCGGGCCCTCAAACTTTTACCTGATCAATTCCAGTTTTGTTAGGATGACTATTTCAGAGAAAATCTTTGACTGATAAATCATCTTTATAATATTGGTTTTTTTTTTTACTTAAACGTTATGATTTTGAATATTAGCATAAGAGATTAAAATAACAGTAGACAAGGTTTGGCTGACTATTAGCATGACCATGTAGCTTCCTAATTCTCCCATTAGACCATTGCAAATTTGCAATGCCTATAAAAAAAAGGCTCAAAGTTTAGTTGCTAGAAAAATATAACTCAAACACAAAAGTAGTAAAAGTAATACGCTCTAAACACAATCCACTTTTAAAGAAGATGGTTTGCAAATATTTAGTGGGAGGAATTCTAGCTTCTCTTATGGCACTTCTTTGGCTCTACAAAATAGTTCAGAAATCTTCAGTGTGTTGTGATAGTGAATCCAATGACTCAATGATAAGTGAGAGTGCAGATATAATCATTGTTGGAGCAGGGGTTGCTGGTTCTGCTCTTGCTTACACTCTTGGCAAGGTGATTACCCTTCCCTCTAAGAATCTGTGTTGGTTTTTTTTCCCCTTTCTTTATCTCATTTTGAAAAAGTTGAGGATGTTCTTCAAAACATTTTTGTTGCTCTTTCATTTGACATTTTCTAATGCATGCTGTAGGAGGGACGCCAAGTGAGAGTGATTGAGCGAGACTTGACTGAACCTGATAGAATTGTTGGAGAACTTCTACAACCTGGTGGTTATCTGAAATTGTTGGAGTTAAGTCTCGAGGGTAAGCAAAAGTTGTATGATTATGAAATTGAATATGTTATTAGCTAAATCTAACCACTAGCAAAAGGAATAGCAGTAATCAATCATTACAGTAAAATTTGATTAACTATATATCATATGCATGGGACTGCAGACTGCGTGGACGAGATTGATGCCCAACGAATATATGGATATGCTCTGTTTAAGGATGGGAAAAGCACTAAACTATCATATCTGCTGCAACGTGTTGAATCAGAGGTTGCCGGGAGAAGCTTCCATAATGGACGTTTCATTCAAAGAATGAGAGAGAAAGCATCAACCCTTCCCAAGTATTATCTCTGATCCGCTAAGTTTTGGCCAAATTAAGAAATTCCATTTTGTGTCTTCATTATTTGAGTTAACATCTTATTTTCATTCTCAACCAAATTTGTTCTCACTGTGTTAAACTAGAACGAGGAACTGTCACATCCCTAATTACCGATAAAGGAACTGTTAAAGGGGTGCAGTACAAAACCAAGAATGGAGAAGAACTCAGAGCTAAAGCTCCCCTCACAATTGTGTGTGATGGATGCTTTTCGAATTTGAGACGCTCTCTCTGCAATCCAAAGGTGAAAAAAAAATATTTAAAATTATATATATATATCAATTGGTGATCTGTCATGATGTTAATCAGTTCTTGTCACACTCTTTAAGTTGAATTCTAGGATCATAAATGTGACATACTTCCATTGTGTCATTTAAGTGTTCCTTTTCTGCCTAGATTGTGCAATATACTTTAGTGCTTCTATTCATTTAATAACTATATCTGCAGGTTGATATCCCCTCTTGTTTTGTTGCTTTGATCCTAAAGAACTGTAAGCTTCCGTATGCAAATCATGGACATGTTATTTTGGCGGATCCTTCCCCCATCCTGCTTTATCCTATAAGTAGCACAGAGGTTCGTTGTTTGGTTGACATTCCTGGACAGAAAGTACTGATACGAATCTAGTTGTGTTAGATTCAAATCTACCCTTTGAATAGCCACCAAAGTCGACTTGAAACACAACTCTAGTTGTGTTAGATTCAAATCTACCCTTTGAATAACCACCAAAGTCGACTTGAAACACAACTCTTCTAGATGAGTAAATCGATGATCTTCACCTAAGCAATTCTCTTCGTTCGTCGGCCTTAAGTCTTCAATTAGACTAGCAATTGAACACCTAAGATCACAAAATTCACAAACAATTAAGCTCACACAACCTAATTGTTTGCTATGACTCTACAAGATTGAAGAACCCTAAGTTTGCTCAAACTAGAACAATGAAACTAAAATAATCAATTTGGGTGTAAAACCTCAACTTTATTAATCAACTCAACTTATGTTTACATGAGATATTAGTGGCCTTATATAGGCACCAAGATAACGTAAGAACCCCCCTTAAACCGACCTATGCATTCAATGCAAGGGGCTAGGACGGTTTAAATAGAATCATCTAGAAACTATCCTAAATTACAACCAATAAGAAAAATAGCTAAGGATTGGACTTAATTGAACAAGGCCCAACCCTAAACAAGGTCTAACCTACATAATTAACTACTCTAAGATAGAATTAAGGCCCATATGGCCGAATTACACAATGTAAACTCTAGGGTTCAACGATTTCAAGTAAAGTGCAAAGCTTGGAATCGTTGGGAATATTCTTGATGATGTCGACTTCAATGCTTCCCAATTGATCTTCAATGGACTTCAAGCCTTCAAGATGAGTTCGAACAAAGCTTATTAATGTATCTTTGAACTTCTTAGCTCTTACTCTTGTCATCGGATCTAAAGGCATTTTCAAAGGATCAAATGGCATCTTAATGGCATCTCCATAACCTAATGGCATCTTTGGTGCCATTCCATTGGCATCTTCATGAAACCTTGCGATTCCATCCCCTCCTTTAAGCTTGTCCATGCTTCCTTGCAATCCTTGATCATCCCCTCCATGATCTTCATTGTGTTCTTCATGTCCATGATAAGCCTTTAGCGCATCATCCCCTCTCCCTTGAAAAGGATTTGTCCTCAAATCTGTATCACTATCAAACAAGGATAAGCCTAAAACATTAAAAGTAGCACTTACATTACCATATTCACTAGGAAGATCTAGCTTGTAGGCATTGTTGTTGATCCTCTCCAAGACTTGGAATGGACCATCTCCACGAGGTAAGAGCTTAGACTTTCTCTTTTCAGGGAACCTCTCCTTCCTTAGATGCAACCAAACCCAATCTCCAGGCTCAAAGATGATCTCTTTGCGCCCCTTGTTAGCAATCTTCATGTAGTATTGTGTTTTCTTCTCAATTTGAGTTCTAACCTTAGCATGAAGATCCTTAACAAAATCGGCCTTTCTTTCACCATCCATGTCGACTTGCACACTCAAAGGTAAACTCAACAAATCCAATGGGGTTAAAGGATTAAAGTCATACACAGTTTCAAAAGGTGAATATCCAGTAGTACTATATATGCTTCTATTGTATACAAACTCAACATGAGGTAGACAATCCTCCCAAGTTCTTAAGTTCTTCTTAATTAATGCCCTAAGCAAGGTTGACAAAGTCCTATTAACTACTTCAGTTTGGCCATCGGTTTGAGGATGACAAGTAGTTGAGAATAACAACTTAGTACCTAACTTAGCCCATAAAGTTCTCCAAAAGTGACTTAAGAACTTAGCATCTCTATCACTCACAATCGTCCTAGGTATTCCATGTAGTCTAACAATCTCTTTAAAGAACAAATTAGCTACATTAATGGCATCATCCGTTTTAGTGCATGCAATGAAGTGTGTCATCTTAGAAAACCTATCTACAACCACAAAGATAGAATCTTTACCTCTCTTAGAACGAGGTAAACCTAACACAAAATCCATGCTAATGTGTGTCCATGGTTCATAAGGAATAGGCAAAGGAGTATACAATCCATGAGGCTTAGATGTAGATTTAGCTTGCAAACAAACAATGTAACTAGAAACATGTTTTCCTACATCATATCGCATCTTAGGCCAAAAGAAGTGTTCATGCAATATCTCATAAGTTCTATCAACTCCAAAGTGACTCATTAAACCCCCTTCATGCGATTCCCTCACAAGAACATAACGCAATGAGCAAGAAGACACACACAATCTAGATTCTTTAAACAAAAATCCATCATGCTTATAATACTTTCCAAATCCAGAATTTTCACATGCTTTAAAGATTTCACCAAAGTAAACATCACTAGCATACAATTCCTTAATAAACTCAAATCGAAGAAACTTAGAATCAAGCATGGAAAGTAAGACATACCTCCTTCATAAAGCATCGGCTACAACATTCTCTTTACCTTGTTTGTAGCGCACTACATAAGGAAAACTCTCAATGAACTCATTTTGCACACCATATGGAGTGAGTTCAATCTCTCTAACGGATGGCAATCCACTAGGAATTTCCATACAAAAGTAAGCTACAAAATTCCCTCCTTGCATCAAGACAATTCAAATTCCTATAACATCACTCAAAAGAAAAACAATGTTGCTTGGAAGCTCTCTTTCCAAGTGGTTAGTAGCAACAAGTGTATTTTTAAGCAAAAACAAGATCAAAACAGAATTATCATTCAAAGTTTCTTTAATCTCACTCTTAGTAGCTAACATACACTCTTTAACAACTTTCTTAGAACTAGCATGCTTATAAACCAAAACAGATTTGTTGTCAACGCAATTCACACTAGAACTAACATTCTTAGCCTTTTCTTGAATCCTATATTCCGATTCCAATTTAGCAAAATCCTCTTTCAATTTCAATTGATCTTTTAAAGCTTCTTGAGGTGATAAAGGAATCAAAGTAATAGGATGCTTACCACAAACAAAAGAATACTTATTTGTCTCACCATCATAATGGACCTTGTTGTCATATTGCCATGGTCGACCAAGACATGGCATGCTTGCATTGGAAGAACATCACATAACACCTCATCCTTGTACCTGCCCAAAGAAAGAGAAACTAAAACTTGTTTGTTAAACTTAATCTTCTCTCTATCATTGAACCATCCTAAACTATAAGGCTTAGGGTGTTTGGTAGTAGGCAACGACAACTCCTTCACTAAGTACACACTAGCTATGTTTGTACAACTTCCTCCATCAATGATCACACTACTAGGCTTCCCACACGCATACATCCTAGTATGAAACAAATTTTCCCTTTGATTGTGCACATCTCCTTTAACATAGGCACTTAAAGTTCTTCTTGCAACTAAGTTCAAGAGTGCCGGTGTAGCACCATCATCATCATCCTCATCATCATGCGCAAATCCCCTTTCATCATCTCCATCACCACTAGATCCTAGGGCAAATTCTTCATCTTCACTCTCAATTTCACCATAGTCATTAAGAAACATAACCTTCTTGTTAACACAATCCTTAGCATAATGACCATATCCTTGACACTTAAAACACTTAACATGATTCTTAGAAGAAGAACTTGATGAAGACTTAGAATCGGATTTAGGGCTTACTCCCTTTTGCGCCACCTCCTTCTCCTTGTTGAAAGTTTTCTCATCTTTCTTAATTGGAGTCTTCCATGAGCTTGATGATGATGCAAAGCTCTTCTTAGTGCCATTCCTTTTGATTTGACTCTCGGCCTTCAAAGCATGTTGAAGCAATTCCTCAACATCATAGTGTTGTTGCATCTCCACTATGTCATGAATATCTCTATTCAAACCCGCCATAAACCTAGCCATAGTGGCTTGTGGAGCTTCATCAACCTCGGCCCTAGACATCAATAACATCATCTCCGAATAGTACTCATCAACACTCTTTGTTCCTTGCCTCAAAGATTGCAAGCTTTGATAAAGTGAATTGATATAGAAGCTTAGAACAAATCACTTCCTCATGAAACTCTTCAATTCCAACCAAGTTTCAATAGGTTCCTCTAAATTTCTCCTCCTTGATTGCACCAATTGATTCCACCAATTCAAAGCATTCTCCGCAAACTCAAGGATAGCAATTTGCACCTTCTTAGATTCAGCATAGGGATGATAATCAAAATACATGTCCAATTTTGACTCCCACTCGAAGTAATCCGCCGGTGACCCTCTCCCATTGAATTTAGGGAATTTGTACTTGATGTTGTCTTTAAGCTCCTCTCTTTCAACTCTCCTCCTAGGTCGCAAATTCTCATTATAAGCTTGACCTCCAAGATCTTGTTGCCTCAATCTCTCCATAGGATCAATTCTAGGAACAACTTATCTTGGTGGTGGAGGTTGAACTCTTTCATTGTTGTTTGCACATTGCCTCTTTGTTGAAGAGGTTGAACTTGTTGATTTTGGCCATCCTTTACTTGTTGAATATCATTGGCCATAGCATCAAATCTAGTATTCATAGTATCCATGCGTTACATTAGGGTTTGCAACATAGCAGCCAAATCGGCTTTCTCACCTCCTTGTAATTTGTCTCCCATTGTACCTACACAAAGAACAAAGATTAGTAGTAAAAATTCCTCACAAGTGTGTGTGTGTGTGTGTGTGTGTGTATACCTTTGTGCTCTCGTGTTTACACTCAACCTATGGATTGGCGGTCCACTACTCTCTTAATGATCTCATAAGATTATGCCTTTTCCTAGCTTCAATAGGCCTAATAAGAGCAACTCGTTAGAGAACCCCTTTCTTCTCGTGACCTACTTGAGGAACAAACAATTAGTAGCAAAATTTTTGTGAATCAAAGGAAGGTGATCTAAACTAAAACCAAACTTCACAATTTTCTGGTGTAACCCGCACCTGATCAAGGTTGACCCGCGCCTGGGCAAGGTTTCGGAACAACACTTGTTAAACCTCCTGAGGTAGCCCGCGCCTAGGCAAGGTTAACCCGCGCCTGGGTGAGGTTTCAAGACCCTAGTACCACTTAAGTCCTATTTTGTACCACTTAAATCCAATAGGCCTGAAATTCTTCAAATTAAATCTCAAATCACAGCAAAAGTAACCCAAGATACTCAATCAAACAATCAATTAAGGTTAATTGCAACAAATTGAATCAATTGCACAAAATAAACCCTAATCCTCAAATAACCCGGATAAGAACCCTAAAATTCCAAACTTGCGGCAATCACTACAGATTTTTTGATTTTTTTTTCAGTATTTTTCCCAGAAAGATCACACTAAAAGAAGTATATATCTCAAATTTCAAAGCTTTCCGACTTCAAATGAACCCAGAACAAAAATCACAAGTTTCTGGTCGAATTTTTTTTTATTTTTTTGATATTTTTCGATATAAGTACTAGTTATAAGGACCTTAAATCTGAAATTTCAAAGCAAACGGAGTTAAGATGAATCCGCTATGATTTTTCAAAGTTTCTGATTTTTTTTTCAAGAAGATGAATAAGATGGATGAAAAACTTGATGAATGATGAATAGAAGGATAGATTTACCGATTGAAGCTATGCTCTGATTACCAATTGATACTAAATTGAGGAAATTTGTAGCAAAGATTGTGGTCTGCCAAGATTCAGGGGAAGGCGAAGATGCCCTAACGGCCCAACTTAACAGCGTTCAAGATGCAGGAAATGCTGCTGGTATTTTCATATCAAACTACAGCTACAGCTACTTGGATTATAGGTTCTCCCAAGTCACATTTCCAGCAGTTTTCTTGGGACAAAAAGATGGCGATATGATGGTGGAGTACATTAAAAGCAACAAACACCCAACAGCCGGCATTGATTTGAAGAAAACGTTCCTGGGTACCAAACCATCCCCAGCTGTAACTTTCTACTCTTCTAGAGGACCGGCTTATGGCTGCCCTTCTATTTTGAAGCCTGATCTGTTGGCCCCCGGCGACTCAGTCCTGGCTGCATGGCCTTCAAACATCGAGGTGGCTTCTGTGTTTAAGGACCCTGTGTTTAGCAACTTCTATCTAAATTCAGGGACATCAATGGCATGTGCTCATGTATCAGGAATAGCTGCACTTTT
The DNA here is from genome assembly GCA_001974805.1 of Corchorus capsularis. Classification (NCBI taxonomy): domain Eukaryota; kingdom Viridiplantae; phylum Streptophyta; class Magnoliopsida; order Malvales; family Malvaceae; genus Corchorus; species Corchorus capsularis. The sequence continues at coordinate 30,227 of AWWV01012580.1, forward strand.
GAAAGCTGCACATCCTGATTGGAGCCCCGCAGCCATCCGATCAGCCTTGATGACTACATGTGATATCAATGACAACACAGGCAACCCTATCAAAGAGATGGTAGGTGAAAGGATCCAGCCTGCAACTCCTCTAGCCATGGGAGCTGGCCATGTCAACCCCAACAAAGCGCTTGATCCTGGACTCATTTACGATGCTACCTTTGAAGATTACTTGAATCTTCTTTGCGGACTCAATTTCACCACGGAGCAAATTATGACCATCACAAAATCATCTTCAATTAACTGTTCGAAACCTTCTCTGGATTTTAATTACCCTTCTTTCATTACTTATTTTAATGAAAGCAGTTTCGGAACCGTACAAGAATTCCAAAGAAGTGTGACCAATATTGGAGAAGGGAGGTTCACTTACAAAGCAACTGTAACACCCATCAAGGGAGTTAAGGTAAGTGTGAAGCCAGACAAGTTGGTCTTCAGTAAAAAGAATGACAAGAAAAGCTTCAAACTCAGTGTAAAAGGTCCACGACAGTTGGAAGATCAGGTTGTGCTTTTTGGTTATCTCACTTGGGAAGATAGTGAAGGGAAATATATTGTCCGAAGTCCCATTGTTGTCGCAAATTACAGCATAAATAAATTTTGTTAATGCTGATGATTTGCATATTTAAAGCAAATGGTACTGTCTTGCCACTTGTGATTACTATTTCTGTCACAAGCATATTCAAGGTAAGAATTTGAAAGGATTTTATGACTAATTTGACAAATCTTTTTCTTTCCTTTCCTTTTTAAAACGAGTGGATATGAAGTTAAAGACCCTATATATAGTAGTTGAGAGTTGAAATTTCTAGTACTGCATATTCTTAACCCAAATTAAGAAGTTGAAATTAGAAAAAATTAACTTTGAACAAAATAAGATAGTTCAAACTTAAAATCATTACAGATTTATGATGGCAAGACCGACACCTTCCAATCAAACGTAATAATTACGTCCGTTGGATTAGGCGGGAAAGAGGAGGAGGAGTTGTTGAAGGTGTAGAAAACTTGAGAAAAAGTAACCTTTTGACCCGTCGGGTCACTTGTAACATAGGAGAGAGAAAAATTGTCAAATCACTTGGGGAAAAATATTGTTTGTAAAAGTAACGTGGTAAAAGACAAATTTACGAATTGGAGCATGCATGCTAGTCAAAACGGTCCCACATTATTTAATGGTTTCAGACATGAATGACGGCTTGCAGTTAATGTTTTGTTGTCAGTTTATTCTATTTTCTCTGTGGGCATGAATTGAGTGTAATGATCTTTGTTGGACTCGACAGGGTCTGGCCTTCATAGAGCAAATGGAAAATTGGGCTTGAAAATATACTGGGCCGTGTAAAGTTGATTGGACCAAATTTTCTTTATTTAATTAGGCTTCAAAATAAATTGGACTAAGCAATTCTTTTTTTTGGAAAAAAGAATGCAGGTCGTGTAAGTTAATACTATTAATGTGTTATTATTTGTTTTGGGAAGGAGTGGAGTTAATCCTTTATTAATGAGAAATGACTAAAGGAATTAATGAATGCATTTGGCAAAAAGGAGAAAGAGAAAGTTTGTTGTGTTATTATTTGATTTGGGAAGGGGTGGAGTTAATTCTCAGTCAAAATACCTAAATAGTCCCTTTACTATTGAAAAAAGATTATTTTAGTCCCTCCATTATGAAATCTGTCAATTTAGTCCTTGTACTATTAAAAACGATCAATTTAGTCCCTCCGTGAAATGGGACAAATTAAAGCCAGACAAGTTGGTTTTCAGTAAGAAGAATGACAAGAAAAGCTTTAAACTCAGTTTAAAAGGTCCACGACAGTTGGAAGATCAGGTTGTGCTTTTTGGTTATCTCACTTGGGAAGATAGTGAAGGGAAATATGTTGTCCGAAGTCCCATTGTTGTCGCAAATTACAGCATAAATAAATTTCGTTAATGTTGATGATTTGCATATTTAAAGCAAATGGTACTGTCTTGCCACTTGTGATTACTATTTCTGTCACAAGCATATTCATGGTAAGAATTTGAAAGGATTTTATGACTAATTTGACAAATCCTTTTCTTTCCTTTCCTTTCCTTTTTAAAACGAGTGGTTATGAAGTTAAAGACCCTATATATAGTAGTTGAGAGTTGAAATTTCTAATACTGCATATTTTTAACCCAAATTAAGAAGTTGAAATTAGAAAAATTAACTTTGAACAAAATAAGATAGTTCAAACTTAAAATCATTATAGATTTATAATGGCAAGACCGATACCTTCCAATCAGACGTAATAATTACATTCGTTGGATTAGGCGAGAAAGAAGAAGAGTCGTTGATGGTGTAGAAAACTTGAGAAAAAGTAACCTTTTGACCCGTTGGGTCACTTGTAACATAGGAGAGAGAAAAATTGTTGAATCACTTGGGTAAGAATGCTGTTTGTAAAAGTAACGTGGTAAATGACAAATTTACGAATTGGAGCATGCACGTTAGTCAAGACGTTCCCACATGATTTAATGGTTTCAGACATGAATGACGGCTTGCATTTAATGTTTTGGTGTCAGTTTATTCTATTTTCTCTGTGGGCATGGGCTGAGTGTAATGATCTTTGTTGGACTCGACAGGGCTGGCCTTCATAGAGCAAAAGGAAAATTGGGCTTCAAAATATACTGGGCCATGTAAAGTTGATTGGACCAAATTTTCTTTATTTAATTAGGTTTCAAAATAAATTGGGCCGTGTATTTTTTTTCTTTTGGCAAAATGAATGCAGGCCGTGTAAGTTAATACTATTAATGTGTTATTATTTGCTTTAGGAATGAGTGGAGTTAATTATCTATTAATGAGAAATGACTAAAGGAATTAATGAATGCATTTGGCAAAACGGAGAAAGAGATTGTGTTATTATTTGATTTGCCAAGGGGTGGAGTTAATTCTCTATTAATGAGAAATTGACTAAAGGAATTAATGAATGCATTTGGTAAAATGGGAGAAAGAGAAGTATCATAAATAAAACTATGAGACAAGACGTTGTATTTGAAATATTTATTTGAAAAGAAGTGGAAATTGTAATTTATAGTTTCGATTAAAAAATTTGCAAAAGGAAGTGAATCATGTTTATAAGACTTGATTTGTAGTGGTTGTACCAAATGTGTTATATATTAATGCTAGCAGCATGGCCATAAGTTGGATATCTCTGCTGTACATTGAGAAAGCTTTTTTGGAAAAAGAAATTGGTGTTCTTTTGGTTTCTTTTGAGAAAGTGTAGAAGTTTGTTTGAACAACCTTGTTTCATTTTGCATTTGGAGAAAATGGGGCTAGTAGTGTTTGTTGAAACAACAGGGTAAGTGTTTCTATAATTTTCTTATTACATGTACTTTTTTTGTGTTAGTTTATAAAAAGTTAATTTGGATATTGAAAACTACTATTGTACAATGTTGATTTAGTTTAGTGATAGCATATAATCTCAAGTAAGTTTGTTTGAGTGACAAATTTGAAGAAGAAGCTTTACGAATATGTTTGTGCAGGTGAAAAATGCAATCTAGTTGGAGGGAATTTGATCTAAATGAAGCATGTCACATGATGACGATGAATATGTTGTGGATGATGAAGAGGATGATGCGCAAAATGCAAGGAGAAACAATTTATGTGGGTTTAATGTATTAAGGGAGAAAGAACGAGTTCCACATCCATTTTTTAATGAGGTGTATGCGGCGAGTTTGAGACGTGAAGATGTTGTTGGGAAATTCTTCAGCATTATTTCTACATCTCCACTTTCAACACAACCACCACAATAAATACTCTCAATTTCAAGGTTCCTCTCATCAGTTTACTCCTGGTAAACTGATCAAATCCCCCAAACAAAGTTGCCTCTTACATATTTTTATGACACGTCATCATTGTCCATTGGTTTATTCTTCTGGGTCCGAGGTATATTGGCTGGTTTGGTAGGTTTCTAAGGTATTTTGCAAGTTTGGCAGACGACACGTTTCACAATTCGGTTCAGTTGAATTTTTTAATTTTTTAAAATACCGTTTTAAATTTCGCTACGGGACAAAAGCTCTTACAATCGTTTTCAAGGTAATTACGTTTTGACCCAATCATTATTTATTCACGATGGACGGCTAGGAGACGATGGGTCACAATCCGAGGGCTCCCGTTGACTACTCCCTTCTGACGTCGTCTCAGAAGGGTATCGGTCTTAATAATTCACCCAGATTTATGGTTATGGATTCATCAAGTGAACATGCGATCATGTGGTGTTGGATATGCATTGATTATTTCCATTATCTTCCGACTGCACAATGGGAAGGGGAATTTTCTACATCCTCATCCTTTCTAGATTTATCTAATTATTATTAGTATACTTTTTTTCCATTATACATGTACTTAAAAAGATTTTTTTTTTCTTAATCTCGATGCAAAAACTACGACTTAAATTGGATCTTTTATAGTAAATAATCTTTTTCTTCGCCTTAAAAAAAAGTAAACAAGGCTCTTATACCCGTTGAATATGCTTACTATGAGAAATTATTAGATGAGCCAACCCGACTACTTCAATCATGATCACAACCAATAACATTTGGTAGCTCAAAATTATTCCTAAAATTAATGCACGATTCTAGCATCGGGTTTAGTCCAAATTTCAAGAAGTAGGATTACATAATAAGTCTTGAAATTTAAGATATTACTAAGTAGGGTTTTAGTAATTGTATGAAAAATATGAGTTTCATAATTTTATCAGTTAGGGTAATGGTTGATGTGATGAGAGTGGTTCATATAAGAATAATCTCTCTCCTAATTTGGATTGTTTTTATTTAGATTAAGAATCTAAATATTGAAATATTGAATTTGCATGTAGACACAATAATTTTTAGCTATGTATTTATTACATATTTATCTATAATAATATGCAGTAATGGAGCTAATTCAGGATGTGTGGTAGGGTCAGGAGTCACCCTAACTTTTGGGATGTACCACAAAGTTGGCTTGCAGGCTCAGCTTAGGAGGCTTCCTCCCACCATTTTCTTGAGAGACATTGACGCTTCCTCTTCCTTAATTAACAACCATGGAGTCTTGGCAAGCCTTGGAATCAACTCCCTATAAATTACTCCACTATACTACGTGCTAAGAATTATGTAATACCTCTTTGAAAATTCTTCATCAAAATAATATCTTTGATTGATTCACCCAGAAAAGTAGGGGTGTGTGTCAGTCGGTTTCGGTCGGGTCGGGGGGAAATTTTTCCAAAAATGAACTACCGACCGACAGCCCTTTAGCTACCGATCACCGACCGACTGATGCTAGAAACCGCCAGCCACCGACCGAAGCCGGTTGCGGTCAGTTGGTCGGTTTTTAGCACCAGTCGGTTGCAACATTCAAAATGCAAAATTAATCTAAACTTCTACAATCTGTTGGAAAATTAAAAGGAAACAAACAAGGAAATTACATGTTGATGGAAACTATAAGTACATACTTAATAATTACAATATAATACTCAAGAATCAAGAATACTTCATTACTCCAAGAACTAAAACCGGCAAAAAATAGTTCCTGATAATCTACAATGTAATCCTATTTACAAAAATCAGCATTTCAGCATTTGTGTTCATATGCCTCCAAACTACCTCCAATCCCATATTTAAGACTAGAAATTGAATGGACTAATTCAAAGATTAAAAATTGAAAAGCAGAATGTCAATATAAGGGAAGATAGATTCCATCATAGAGACAGAGACATAGCAAACAATAGACATAACCTGATAAAGACAGAAACTATCAAAACAGAAACTATCAGTGAAGGATAGAGCACACCTTTCTTTTTCTTCTGAATACTTAAGAACTTCAAGAACCCTAAACAAACAACCATCGCCGCCTTCATAAATCGCCACTGCCCGGAACTCCAAAAAGCACCAAAAGCTTCCTCTCTTCCTCCTTAAGCCCGATCTGACCTAGAATCTTCCAAGAACTTCACCCAAGCCTTCAGATTTGCGTTCAGATCTGTGTTGGGTCCGGGGTTGTTTCTTTGTAGGGATTGATAGTGGAAGCAGTCAAAGAGGTTTCATGTTTGTGATTAAGAAGTTTCATGTTTTTAAAACTGGAAAATGAGAGAAAGAAAACAGAAATGTCGAGGGGAAGAAGAGGCGGAAAAGAAAGCAGAACAAACGAGAAAAAAAAGAATGAATAGATTTTTAATTCTTAGGGTTTTAGTTTTATTATTAATAATATATATATATATATAATATAAATATATTTATTAATATATATATATATAGTCGGTCGAGTTCGGGTCCAAAAAATTAGACCCAAGCACCGATCGAAGGAATAATTTTGGTGTCGGTTTCTTACCGACTTACTGACACATAACTCAAAACCGACTCGACAAGAATCGGTCGGGTCGGTGGCAGTCGGTTGGGTCGGTAGACCCGACCCATGCCCACCCTTACGGAAAAGGCTAATTGTTCAAATTGGTCCCTAATGTTTACGAAAATACTCAAATAAGAATCTAACCTTCTAATTTGGTTAATTAAGTCCCTAACATTGTAAAATCGGCTTAAATTAGTCCCTAACATTGCAAAATCGGCTCAAATCAGACCTTAAAGTCAATTTAAGTCCCTAATGTTTTGGGGTTTATTAGGCTTTCAATTTGACGCCATGGACTAATTTGAGCCAATTTTGCAACGATATTGACTTAGTTAACCAAATGAAAGGGTTAGACACTTATTTGAACATTTTTACAAACGTGCGTTAGGAACTAATTTGAACATTTGGCCCCCGAAAAATTATGCCAATCACTCCATAAATTAATGGACCATAAATTATGTCATTCATTGATGACATTGATCTCTTCTTCTCATATTCTCCAAAGTTCCAAGCACATAAAATATACATCCTAGCCAAGGGGGATGGGAGGATTTATTGATCATCACCCACCTACAGAGATATTCTCTTTATTCACTCTCTGCGCAAAACGACCAACCCTAAATCTTATCTTGCAAAAGAAAGGTTTTCAAGTCTAACAACCTGTCGTCATGCACTCATCTTTCAAGAACCTCCAGTCTTTTCTAGCCTCATATACATCCATTTACTGATTTGCAACACTACTTCATTGCATAACCAAAAAAAAAAAAAAAAAAAAACCCACCTACAAAGTTTCCTCTCCAAAATGCTTTTTGCCTTATTAAAAGTTTAGATTAACTACACGCAGTGACGAAGCTAGGAGGGGGCGGGGGTTGAACTTTCCCTATATCGGTTCATATATACTACATATTATTTGAAACACCTAAGGATATTACTAAAAGCTCCTTTTGAGGATCGATGAGGAGACTCGGTTTGAACATTTTTTTTGTCCTTTTATGTCCTTTCTCACTTGGTTAATTACTAAAAATGCCCTCAATTAGGTTCTCACCATTCCCTTTTCCTCCAGCCCTTTTTCGTAATTGCAAGAGTTTTTGACCAGTTGAATGTGAAAGTATTTATTCACCATCAAATCATGTACTTTTTTTTTACTAAGAAGACCCTCAATTAGTTTCTCACCATTCATTTGGGTCTTTTGCAACTTTTTTGGAAAACTCATTTGCCCGCTTTGTGTCCTCCCTTTGTTCTTTCTAATTTGGCAATTTCTGTAATGTAAAACCCATTAAAGTCTTCAGACTAATTGATTTTGTTTTAATTTAATGATTTTTTTAAAAAAATTAAAAACATCTCTCATCTTTCTCAAACTATAGGGATAGAAAGAATTTAATTAGATTTATGAGAAAGCAGCAAAGGTTAATGTCCGAAAATAAGAAATGGATTACAAGCTACGATTTTATCAAAAAAAAAAAGAATTTTATAGCTATAAAACTCAACCACCATTAATAAGTTATATATATATATATATATATATATATATATAGAAAATTGAGATCCATTTAATTGACAAACTACTTCACTAATACACAAAAATACTAATAAAATTACAAATTTTTAAAGCAAATCTTTTCTGCATTCAAATAATAATAACAAAACCTATAACAAAAAATGTCCGACGCGCCAGTGCGGACCGATCAACTTGTACTTATTAATAGATAAGTAAAATTAAGTATACATTAGCCCTCAAAATTGAAAATAAAAGTTTATATATGAGTTTTTAAAATTTTTTATATATTAAGTGGGATTTGAAAAAAAAAAGTTTCCACCAATAAAAATTTTAAATTTTATTACATATTTTTATTTCTAATTTACCTACATGTAATATCAATTTATCCCTCCCAATCTTAACTCTCAAGTAATATGAAAAAATAAGTATTTAAAGAGATATCTCTTCTTCTCCTCCATATAGTGAAAAAAAAAAAAAAACTCTGGGCATTTGGTTAGGATCACCCTCCAGATCACTAGTGATCTTAATGCAAGATCACCGGTGATCAAAGATTACATGGGTTTATGGTGGTAATCCAGATCACCCTTAGAGGGGTGATAAGGGTGATCAGGGGATAATCCGGATTACCATATTAAACCAAAAAGTGTAACCAAACGGGGTGATCTGAGATCACTTGCCAAGATCACCAAACGCCCCCTAGAGTCGAAACTTCATCATCAAAATCCAATTTTCATCTTGCTTTCTTCTTTTTTGCTACATAAGAACAAGAAAAGTAAAGAAATCAGAGACTAAGGTCTCAAAGTACCAACTCCCTGCCTATCTTCCTCAAGCAACTCTCGGACCTGCTCCGGTGGATCATCACAAATGGAAACACCCACTGGAGCGTCATGTGCCATACTTGCTAATCGGTCTGCAACTCTATTACCCTCACGATAGATATGTCTAATCTCCATAATCAAGTCTCCTTTAATAAGCTCTAAACAATCTCTAACCAAGGTGTAACAAGGGTGTGAATTAGCCATGGTATGCCGGAGAAAATGAACCACCACCGCCGCATCAAGCTCCACAATCAAAGGTGAATATCCCCTCTCCTTCGCTAGCAGCAAACCTTGCCGTATACCCCATAACTCTGCTTCAAGGCTATTTGTTGGTCCTATATTAACCATAAAACCAACCAACCAATTACCTACAGCATTTCGAATCAACCCACCAGCCGAGGCATGGTTAATATCATGATTCCTAGACCCATCAGTATTCAACAAAAACACACCATCAGGGGGGTGTCTCCAAATCACTAATTGCCCAGATGCATTTACTGAACTCAAGGGTGGGACAAACACTTGTCCTGCTTCACTTGCCATCTTAACCGCATAAGAAACTACAGCTTCCGCACTCGGTAAAATTGCATTAAAAATCAAATTATTCCTAGCCTTCCACAAGCTCCATAGTAGTAAAGGAAATAAAGAATTCCAATTAACACTATGACTCACCAGAAGTTTTTTTTTTATGTTTACAAGTAGCTAGTCCACCAAATCAAGCCCTTTCTCAAGATGAATGCCGAATCGTCTGCCCACCCATTCCCAAATCCCAAAAACAAAGGGGCATTTGCGGAATATATGATCAGCCGTCTCTAACTCCACATCACACAGGCAACAATTTAGATTAACAAAAATTCCCTTACGACAAAGTACCTCTGAAGTATTTAAACAATTGAAAAGAAGCAGCCACATAAAGAACCTAACCCTTTCAGGCACTGGTAATTTCCATACCCAAGAACATTTACCTTTCCAAGCATCGCTACACGCATGGTTCGCAAGACCACCATAAGCTGATTTAGTAGTAAACAAACCATGATTCTCCCAACCCCACACACAACGGTCACCTTCTACAACGGATATGAAACACGGTGTATCTCGGATTTCATCCAATTTGTCTTGGGGAAGCAATGTAGCTAATTCATCCAATTTCCAAGAACCATCTTGATTCCTAATAGAATCCACTCTCACATTACAATCCACCGAAGCATTACTTTGATCCACAGCAAGTATCAACGGCCCATCACCCACCCACCAATCGGACCAAAGTTTAGTTGAAGCACCATCACCAATTCGCCAACGAGTGCCTCTCATGATACACTCTTTAGTTTTCAATAAACCCCTCCAAGTCGATGAGCAGTTCCCATGGCTGACCGCATCCACAAACCGTTTTCCTTTAAGATATTTCTGTTGGAAAATCTCATTACACAAGGACTGTTTTCGCATATGCAATTTCCACCCTACTTTGGCCATTAACGCCACATTAGAAGTCCTAGCCTTCCGGAGACCAAGCCCGCCATTCCCCTTAGGTCTGCAAACACGATCCCAGCTGACAAGATGACCATGAGCATTCTCCACACTTCCTCCCCACAAGAAATTCCTATTACACTGATCTAACCTTTCACAGGTAGATGCCGGCAACATAGCAGTTTGCATTGTATACATTGGAATCGAGCTCAAAGTGGATTGAATCAACGTGCGACGCCCAGCATAGCTGAGTACTTTCCCTTTCCAATTGGCCAACTTACTGATAACTTTATCAACAATGTGGTTATACGTGGCCTTAGTTACCCTCCCATGAATGATGGGAACTCCCAGGTACATTCCTAAATCAGAAGTTAAAGGGATACCACAACGCTGACTGAGGCAAGCTGCACTTGCAGGAGACACATTAGGTGACACCCAAAGCTTCTATTTATCCAAATTTACCTGAAGACCAGAAGCCATCGAAAACTCCGTTAAAGTATCTCGAACAACCAATATCTGATCATCAGTAGCAGTGGAAAAGAGCATCAAATCATCTGCAAAAAAGAGATGTGAAATCCCAGGTCCTGATCTAGAGGTACTTAGTTTCTAAATCAATAATCAGTCATTCTTAATTGCTTTGGCTTCCTTTGGAGGATGATTTTGATATTGGATTGGTCATCTAGTTAGGGCTCAGAGCAGAAAACGAAGAAGAAAAGAAATTGATAAAAAAAAATACAATGTAAAAAAGTTAGAGAGAAAGATAATAAAAAAAAATAGTTGATATCAACGGTTGGAATAAAAAATGTGTAAAAATGTATCACGAGAACTACCACATACGAATTCATTCCAAAAGGTTTTTAAAACCGGTTTAGCAGGTTGAAGCTTTTAGCATCCGACGATCAAGAAAATAAATATTTCATCCAATGGTCAGAATTCAATGGGTGCATCACATCGAAAAGGGGGAGCATCACAACGGGAACGCTAAAGTCTACAAAAAAAAAAGTACTATGTACACTATTGAAATATCTCCAAAAAAGTTCATTAATTTTTTCACATGTAAAACATAAATTTAACCAAACAAAAAATGAACTGAAACCCAGAGACATTAATGTCGAGAATCCAAATCAGCAACATACCAAAACAACACCAAATTGGGGATTTAATTTGCAATCCTCATATCTTAATATCCATCATACGTGTCATGTTATTGTTGGCCGAAAAACATAGTATAGTAACATATATATAATTCCATTCCACATAATCACCTCGACCCACTGCATGAGCTCTTCGTGTCTTCCCAAAAACGGCTCTCTCTGTTTCCACTTCCACCATAAAAAACACCTCCCTTTTAACTCTTTCTCTCCAAAATATATCCAAAATAAAATTATCTCTTGTTATTAATTAATTACTAAAAAAACAAGAAAAAGAAAGAAGAAATTGAGATGGGGAGGAATAGAAGTTCACCGGCGAAGGAGGTTTTGATATGGCTGAGGAAGCAGTCGATGAAGGCGAAGATCTTGATTTCAGCAATGGCTTTGCTTTTTGCTTTGGTGGCATTGAAACTTGTGGTGAAAGATCACAATCACTTTTTTGTTGCCTCTGAATTCGTCCATGTTGCTGGGATTGCTGTCTTGGCTTATAAGCTCACTACCAAGAACTCTTGTTCTGGTAATTAATTAATTAATGTTTAATAAGCCTTTAATTTTATATCCCTTTTTCTTAATTTAATTTGTTTCTTTTTAGTATGATCTAATTTTGTCTTGAGAAACCTGTTTTTGATGATTAAGTTGTTGTTTGTGTTTTGGAAAATGGGTTTGGATTTTTGTTGTCTGTTTTTCTTTACTTAATTCCTAATTAATTGCTCCATAAATTGCATGCATCAGCATTTACTATACTTTTTTTAATTTATTTAGTACTGGGGACAGACACACATGCACAAAAATTATTTAGTAAATTTTTGTTAATGCCTGGTAATTTCAGGTCTTTCACTGAAGTCTCAAGAACTGACAGCAACATTCTTAGCCGTAAGGTTTGTGTGCAGCTTCTATTTGGAAGGTGACATACATACATTGCTAGATTTTGCCACCCTCATCTTTACGGCATGGGTTATATTTATGATTCGATTCAAATTGAAGTCAACCTATATCAACGAGCTAGATAACTTCCCAATCAAATATCTGGTAAGTTATATCTACCTACTTTCTTAGACTCCGTTTGACATACCTTCAAAGCCAACTTCTACAAGAAATTAACCAAGAATTTGCTTGTTTTCATATATGCATATTCTAAATATGACAAAAGTTTGAATAAAAAGTAAAAATTTATATGACAAAAATTTAAGTATAATAGCCATTGAACATTGATTAATTTGCCAATTAATCTGCATATTTTAATTTTGATGTCTCACTTTGTTCTGTACATTTTGCAGGTGGTGCCTTGTCTTATCCTTTCCACTCTGATCCATCCATATACTTCACAGATATACGTTAGTGACCCTTTTTGGGCCTTTTGCGTTTATTTGGAGTCAGTTTCGGTTATGCCACAACTTCGTATGATGCAGAATGCAAAGGTTAATTTCAACTCCCATTTCAATTCATATATATATATGCTTTAATTTATGTCAATGTAAATTTTAGACTCCACAAGCGGATTTAGGGATGTCAATGGGTCCCGAACCCGGTGGGGAACCCGATTCCCCGCCCCCGTCCCGAAATATATATACTATTTTTTTATACATAAAATATATATACTATGTATATATATATTTATTTATTTATTTATTAATATATATGTTTTTTTTTTACAACAAAACAAGAATATTATTATATATGTTAAATAAAAGAATTACTAAGTCACACATGTTTTACTAATAAATAATAATATATACTAACAAATAAATATTTACTAATTTTGCTTAAAAAATTAATTGTAATATTTGGGTATGGGGAATCCCCGTCCCCGTCGGATCCCCACGGGGACGGGGATGGGGACTACATTTCATTCCCCGCCGGGGATGGGGACGGGGAATACTCCCCCGCACATTCCCCGCCCCGTTGACATCCCTAAGCGGATTGAGGTGTTGACACATGTCCCACTATTTTTCTTAATTGATTTTGTATTTAAAATTCAAAACTATTCCCTAAAGGACACATGTCAACCCTTAACCTTGTATGTGTAGTCTGCTAAACTCCACTGACATTGAATTGTATAATTTTCCTTAATTTATTTACCGTATTTCCTATTATGTTCTTCCAAAACTTTTCATTGTTCTTGAAATACTTGCATCGAGCGCGCATCATATGAACTTGGTTTTGGAGGTCCAACATCTTGAATTTATGGAATTACATACAAAAATATTGTTCAAAACATATACCGTATTTGGTTAAAAAAAATTATACCATATACGTTTGTGATACTAATCCTTGAGGCCAAAAAATATTTTTAATTTTTTTTGGGTATATATCAAATATCTATTAGTACAACATAGTAATTCATTTCATGTTTGCTTGTCCATTGTTTCAGATGATTGAACCATTTACAGCCCATTATGTATTTGCACTTGGTGTTGCAAGATTCTTTGGATGTGCTCATTGGATTATCAAGGTCAGTTTTTGATGTTTTGTTAGAAACACTAGTCTAGTTGGATTTTAAAGTTTTCATGAATCTCACGCTCTGTCTATTTCAAGATTCGATCGATGTTTAGACATTCTAAAAGGACTCGATAACCATTGGAATGTCGCTTGAATGTCATTGAAAGTTCAGTACATAGAAGTCCTGTTTCTTAAATTAATTATCTCTTAATGGGCAAAATGAAATAGTTAAAAAAAAGAACTTTTTGAGTGTGCAATTGGCAAGCTTTTGATCTCATTTCATGCAATTGGCAAGTAACCCACTCATTTGTGTTTCCTTTGCAAATTACATAATTAAAAGTTTTAAGAACATATGTAAATTAAGTTAGAGCTATAATTTGAAATATATGTAGCTGTGTTGGCATATATGGAAGGTTTATGAGAGTGGGGGGAGATATATATATCTGATTGGAGCTGGGTACATTTGGATCCTCATGGCAGTCATTGCAGAAATTGTTCAAACATTCATCTTGGCAGACTTTTGTTACTATTACATCAAGAGGTCAGCCAATTTCTATATTTTTGTTAATCTTGTGAACATTATATACGGTGACTTTATCTAATAAGATTGATTTTTCTTTTTTCTTTGATGACTTTGCAGTTTCATGCAGGGTCAACTGATAATAAAGATGCCAGTTTAATTTGAAACTTAGAGAGTTCCAACTTTGTCGTTTCTTTTTTGCTTGTCTCCCCAACCCCAACTTTGAGATATGTATAACTACAAATCATAACAGTTTTTGAGACTTTAGCTTCTATAATTTCAATTAAACTCATTTATTTAAGTGGTGTTTGACGGTAATATTGCTTGATACCCTTAGTCTGAGATTTTGTTAGGCACATAATAAATTGAATATTAATGTGCTTCAATTTACACACGATTATATATATATCATCATTTTTTTTGACAAGATACATATTCATCATTTTATTTTGTACATTCATAACTTGTGTAAGATTAATTGTGGAATTCACTCCTTTGCTATACTGCTTAGATATGTTAAAATAATTTATTATTTTATATCTCCTATATTTTGTTTCCTAGTATAAGTTAGATTTATTCAAAGGCTTCCTTTCTACTAGAAAGGAAAGATCAAAAAAGTTAGATTTATGTTTCTTGTGCCTTAATTCTAGAATTCCTAGTTTAAGTTAGATTTATGTTTCTTGGGCCTTAATTCTAGAATTATATTCTAGTATAAAAGGTCTCATATTTACTAAGTTTTTCATAGTTTTCTAAATAATATTTCTTCATATTCCGTTCATTATTCTCTCTTTTGTTATTTTAACATGTATCTAAAGTTACGTTGTGAATTTTTCTTGGCCCCATAAAGGGGGAAATAAATCAAGAAAAACGTGTTTCCGTCTCTGTTTTGCTCCCTATTTGCCAAAAATTCATGTTTTTCTTGACTTCTGTCTATTACACCTCCATCACCATCTGATTACCCAGCCTTCGATCTTTCTGCCGGTGAAATTTCGTCATCATCCGTCGCCGCACGCGCTCACACGCGCCACCACCTCCTTCAGAGTGATTTTTGTGCTTCCATGCGCCACCTGTCCAGATCTATACTTTTTCCCGACCCCCGTTTGCGACACCTCCTACACCGTTGGATAGCCCATGCTCCGATCTACCAGCCATCGAAATTTCAGCCCGATCCGACCACCGTGGGGCCCACACTTGCCAGTCAAAGTTTCTGTCCCAGTGTTGACCATATCTAAATCTATTGACCAGTCAGCTTTTGACACGTCAGTGTTGACTTTTGCTGTTGACTTGATTGTTGACTTTTGACTTTGACCTCCGAGAGTAAGACCACCTTCTCGCATGTTTTCGATCCTCTGATTGCATTTTTGGGCTCCATTTTAGCAAATCTTGCTTGTAAGATGAAGTTTGCTCCGTTGACCTCTCGGTCCCGTTTTCTGCATTTGATCTGTCTGATTCTGAACTCTGTCCTTGACGATGGTCCCGTATTCTTGATGATTATGTCGTCCGTGATTCCGCTGTCCGTTGTCTGATTCCGTTGTTCGTTGTCTGCTATCTTATTCCGATGTCCGTTTTCCACTCCGTTTTGATGGATTCCGTTTTGGTTTTCAGACTCAAGTTGGCATCTTGAGTTTGAGGGAGGGTGTTAAAATAATTTATTACGATAGGGATAGCTCACGCTGGCGCGTCGAGCATTTTGAAATTTGAATTGTTAAATGTTGCTTTTATATGAATTGCCTTCAGTTTGGTGTAGTTTGGTGTTGTTAAGGAGTAGCAACACTTTGGTAATGTAAAGGAGTAGGAAAAGTTGAATAGCAAATTTTTAATGCAATAAATTGATTGATATGAGTTATGCTCTACATTGAGTAAAATGTAAAGAGGAATTCTTAGGATGAATTTGATTCTATTGAATAATTCTAGTAAGTACATTGTTGCAAAGGCATAGACATTTTTGTTAAAAAAACCGCTTTAAAGTTACATATGTTTAAACTGAAAAGACAAAATCCATAAACATTTACTATAATTTAAAAAGTAAATAACATAAACACTGAAATTGAGAACATAAAGCTTGGAGTTGTGGTTTAATTTCCTTCACTACTCTGGTTGCTTGCAGCTATTACCTGGTAGATTTGGTTTTAACCCGGTGCGACCTTATCGCCCTGTTTTAGTCTTTTCTCACATGGCTAATTTCTAAAAAATCCTACTAATTTTAAGAGGATTGTTTATAAATCACTGGCTTTGCATGTAATTTTAGAATTAGAATGCAATTAATAGTTTTCCCACCATTTTTTCCCTTGCATTAATATTTTAGGCTTAAGTTCTTGATTTTAATGTTTTCCTTTGCCATTATTGTGCATTCATGAT
>AWWV01012581.1:0-24806 GCA_001974805.1 Corchorus capsularis
CTACAGTTGAAGAATATCGCTCCATGTTGTTTCCCTCCGACAAGTTTCCATTCAGAAAGCCTGATGACAAGATTTATTGGAGGAGGCTACGCCCTCAAGTCAGCAAGCACATTTCTGGTATGACCGGTGACAAGGCAAGCGAGTGGATAGGTGAACTTACAGCTGTGAGCAAAGAAGTTAAGGCTTTTAAGGAAAGTTATTTGACCCGGAAAGCCGAGGAGCACTTAGAGGATGAGGAGAAGGGATCTCAGCTAATGGCGCTTTTAATCTATGGTTTGATCATTTTCCCAAAGGCTCTGTCACATGTGGATGAGTTGATGATCGACATACAGGATCAGGCGAAGCACGGGTTTGACATCTCACCAGCAATAGTGGCAGAGACTATCCGATCTTTGAACCACTGTAGGAGGACTGGAAAGGGAAGGTTCATTGGTTGTGCGGCCATGTTGACTATATGGATGAAGACACACTGGCCCTTGATTGACACGACTAAGATGTCCATCCAGTTCCGAGATAGTGACTCTATTAAACAGTTCAAGAAGATTACATGGGTTAAGAAGACAGTGCAGGAGTGGATAGATTGGTTCAGAGAGTGTGGACATGGCGACATTGTGTGGAGGGCACGATGGATGAGGAGTAAGACCCAGTGCATAAAAGTGGAGGAGAATCATTCATGCTACTGATGGGACCATGGGGGACCACCACTTACTCGACTTCTCTAGCACTTAGACAGTTTGGAGTAGGGCAGTTCATTCTCGACATGCAGGGTTTGTGCAGTATTGACATTGAGCATAAGGGACAATTGGAGGTAGATGCAGCCACAACTAAGGCACTCAAGTGGAAGAATTCACAGTGGGAATATGTGACCAACTCGCTTTACAAGACAGCCCCGTCCCCAGAATATGTTATATGGCACAAGGAAACAGTCAAGAATCTAGCCCCGCTTCCCGCAAAGAACCCAAGAGTTAGATTGGAGGCAAACAGTGAAGATGAGCTCACTAAGTTAAAGATTGAAAACAAGTGTCTTCGTTAGGGGGCTGTGCTTAGGGAATTGGAAGAAAAATTCAAGTCAAAGAAAGCCATGTAAGAGAAAGAGAAAGCGCAGCTAAAGGAAGCAGCTGAGAACCAGCAGATTCAGATAGATAAACTGGTAAAAAGGAGGGAGGAGTTGGAGCAGGGTTATCAGAAAGAGAAAGGGAAAGCAGAATTCTGTGCAAGTCAGAACAAGAAATTTGGCCAATCCATTGACGCACTTAGGGATGAGGTAAAGGATCTAAAGGGAAAGAAAGCTGTAGCAGTTACTCGAAGTCTCGCATACATTGCAATTCAACGAGAGAAGACACAAGTAAAGGGTGATTGTCAGAATATCAGGCGAGAGTTGGAAGAAGAAATGGACTTTAGCAACAAGTTGGCTTCCCTAGTCAGACGTCAGAATGAAGAGATCAGAGCCCTCAAGGAAAAGGAGGTGGAGCTTATTAGCGCCAACAAGAGGATTTCCACATTGACAGCTGAGTTGGAGGCAGAAAAGGGGAAAACAGCGGAGCAAGAAGTACAGTTTGTGTTGTGGAATGCCGCTCAGGAAGCTCAGATCCAGGATTTGAACGCTGAAATTATTCGCTTGGGAGATTTGGCAGAGACACGTAAGAATAACTTTGACGATCTCGAGGAGGAATACTTGCAGTACAAGGCTAAAAGTGGAAGAATTGAGGTCTGCATGGTTTTTCATCCAATAGAGACTTTTCAAATGGGAAAGTGCCTACCACATCCGCACCGACCAGCTGTTGGAACTGCAGGCGCATATCCGTGCTGGAATGGCGAAAGCTAAGGAGATCAGAAGCCAAGTTCAGAGGGTCTGCAATCAGGCGATGCCCAGGGGACTAGAGGGACAACAGGTCCTTGACTGTTTGGAGAGGGTGATCCATCTGTATGGAGTTTTTATTAAAGCTTACCAGAACATATCCCTTAATGAAGATTGTGATGAGTAGAGATTGGATTAGTTGATAAGTAGTATTTTGATGATGTATTGAACAGACAAATATTTGGTGATGTAATCAAAATTTGAATGATGTAATTCGAATGATGTGGTATTTTAAACCTTGTTTTAAGCTAATCCAATTTCTCGGTTTTCGGCATTATGTGACTAGTTCTTACATGTTTATTTATAATGATATCTTGATTTATGTGAATGCACAAAATCAGAGTTATTAAGTGCTACCACAATGGTGGAGAATCTTTATAACATTCCTTTTTTAGGTCATTCATTCATTCACTCATGCATACACTTTGCATAAATGCCAGTGCGAAGGACACTACGACTTATGTGAATGCACAAAGTCATAGTTCTGGATATAAAAGCGAGGAATTATGGATTCCACCACGATGTGGGGGATCTCGTAAGCTCTCCTTTTAGGGCATCAATTCATCTTTAATAAGAGAATAATAATAATGCTAGTAATAAGAATAGATCCTAATGGTTGGTTTCAAACCAGGAAGAGGTGTTAAAAGATAGCTCCACCCAGAAAATTATATCAGAGAACTCAGTAATACAACACCAGATCTAATACCAAGAGAATAGAGGATCAAGCACGAGAAATTCAGCAGTTAAGAGAGGAGATGGCGTGTCGAGATGAAGAAGCAAGGCGCAGGGAGGAAGCAACAAACGCCAAGATCGAGCGCATGATGGAAATGATGGTTGCAATGTCCAATGTAATACCAGGGAGCTCAGGCACAGCAAATGGCCAAGGGCAGACTACTGAACCGGGGAATGTACCATCTGCGGGGGTAATTGGAAGCACAGTTCAAGTCAATTTACCGAACCCTTCAACAAGCCAGATCAACTTGCCTATCCCTCCAGGCCAGAATGTGCACCTTAACATGTCATCAACAGCTTTTGAGCCGTCCCCACCTACGGTCCTCCCGTCTTCTCAAGGGGCAAACACGGTGCATGTGGGTGGATTTGAAGGAGTTCCTGCGATGTTTACAGGGGTGAAAGCTGAAGATGACCCTAGAAAGATAATTGAAGAATCTACTTAGCAACTGTGGAACCGAATGGAAGAAAAGCTCAAAGGATTAAGTGGCAACCAGGCGTATTTCAAGGGAGTGGATAATGTGTCCCTAGTTACGGATTTAGTGTTGCCGCATAAGTTCAAAGTCCCAGATTTTGAAAAGTTTGATGGTACTAGGTCCCCTGAAGATCATGTCAACACATATATGCGCCAAATGCAGCCTTACAGTTCAGATGATATGCTCATGCATTACTTTCAGAGGAGCCTCACGGGTTCATCTTTTAAGTGGTACAACAGATTGGATTCTAGCCAAATCAAGACGTGGAATGATATGCCTAATGCTTTTATAGTACAATACAAGTACATTGACGAGTTAGCTCCTTCCCAGGAAACACTGTTGAGCATGAAGAGGAAGTCGGGTGAAACTATCAAGGAGTATGGCCAGCGCTTCAAAGACATGGCCTTGGAAGTGGACCCCCATATGAAAGATTCAGAAATAGGCTCCAAATTGCTACAGACGCTGCCAAAAGAGTATTATCGAGAACTATACCAAGCAGCACCTGACTCCTTCACCAGGTTAATTGTGACAGGAGAGGCTTATGAAGCAGGAATTAGAAATGGAGTCTTTGGAGATGCTGAAAAGAAGGGCTCTACGTATCAGAAGAAAAAAGAAGGGGAAGTGCATGAAGTTGGCAAGAATAATTTCAGACCTAGGAAACAGGGGCAGCAGTATTACCCTCGGAGCTATGGGTACAACTATTCTTATCAGCCTTATGGATACTATACCCCTCCTCAACAAAACTCCTATCCCTACCAATACCCCAGCAGTATAAATGCAGCAGGTGGGATGCCATTCCAACCTAGACCTTCTAATCCTAGCCCTGCTACTTCACAACCCTTACAACCGGTTACCCAAGCCATTACATCAGGGACCAATGACCCAGTTAAAGAAAGGGTCCCCATAGACCCGATTCCTTATACCTACACTAAGCTGTTACCTCAGTTACTGCAACAAGGGTTATTGGAGAGGGCGCCATTTTCCCAGCCACTGCCGCTAAACTGTCGCCCTAGGTGGTACAACGCTAGGTGCGCATTGTGATTTTCATTCTGGAACTGAAGGGCACACAACGGAAAACTGCATAAGATTGAAATATGCCGTCCAGGAGCTAGTTAGGAGTGGATAGTTGAGTTTCGGAAATGCTGCTCCAAAGACTCAAGCTCAGAATCAAGGAGCCCTAGTAACCATGGTTGAGAGTGGAGAAATGGTGAAGAAGAGGGTTTTTGAAGTCATCACACCTTTCAGTACAGTGTTCAGAGCCCTAACAAAAGCAGAGATGATCGAGAAGGGAGAATACGGAGAAGGGGATGCCGAGGAAGTTTTCCTTACCATGGTCTGGTGCATGGGATCCATCAGTGCCCAAAGTTTGTGGAGATAGTACAGAGGTTAATGGATGAACACCAAATAGAAGTCTATGTTGAGAAAGTAGAAAGAGAAACAAATGTGGTCATCAAAGATCAGAACCAACCTTTTGTTCCCAGTCCACCAAGAATCCAAACGTTCATTCTAGCACCACCAACAGTCCAACCCACACCCCTTCATTCCCAAACCACCGACAGTACTTCCACCGCATTTACAGCAGTCATCGATGGCATCTTTGGTTGTGTCAGCACCCCAACCATTCCCTTATGAGAATAGCCGTCGAGTGCCCTGGAAATATGAGTGCAATTATTCGACATCTCAGGGTGAAGGAAATTCAACGAACATCACAGGGGTCGGAAGGATGACCCGTAGTGGGAGGATTTACTCACCAGATATGAGTAGGGCCGCGCAAGGAAAGACAGATACGCCAACAAAGACGACCGGGGAAAAGGGACAGACACCCGGCACTCAGAATGAAGCAGTGGCGGCCAAGCCGGTCTCAGATTTCGAGGAAGGGGAGTTTTTGAAGATTATTAAGTATAGTGAGTATAGTGTGGTTGATGACCTGAACAAGATCCCAGCTAGAATTTCTATCTTGAGTTTGCTTTTAAACTCCGAGGCTCATAGGAATGCTCTGATGAAAGTTTTGAGCCAAGCCTATGTACCACAAAGCATATCAGTTAATGACCTGGATCATTTAGCTGGAAACATTGCGGCAGGTGTTTTTATTACTTTTTCTGATGATCAGATACCAGAAGGAGGAAAGCGGGGGATTAGAGCCTTACACATTGCAGTGAAATGCAAAGGCATGGGGATGGGAGGTGTGCTGATAGATAATGGTTCCGCATTGAATATTATGCCCTTGAATACCCTGAAGGCTCTCCCCGTAGAACAAACTTACATTTAGACAAACCATATGATTGTGCGTGCCTTTGATGGAACTAAAAGGGGTGTTATTGGCGAAATTGAGATTCCTTTTGAGATAGGTTCAGTTCCATTTAACCTATTATTCCAAGTGATGGATATTGATCCTTCATACTCCTGCTTACTGGGAAGACCATGGATCCACATGGCCGGGGCAGTCCCTTCTTCTCTACAGCAAAAGGTAAAGTTCAGGACTTCCGAAAAGCTAGTGATGATAAAGGGGCAGAAGGACATGATAGTCGCCCACACATGTGCTACTCCTTATGTGGAAGCCTCTGAGGAATCTTATGAGTGTGCTTTCAGAGCTTTTGAGGTGGATGAGGTGTTAACTCCCCCAGGGCCATCAGTAATGTCATTGCAAATGTTGAAGAAACAAGGTTGGAAAGAGGGCCAAGGTTTGGGAAAGAATGCTCAGGGAATAAAGGAGATACCTGTAGGTTGCAAGTGGAGCATGGGATTCGGCTTGGGGTTCGAAGCTACTGCTGAAGATCGCAAGATAGTGGCTGAAGCAAGGAAACAGAGAAAAGCTGAAAGAATGGGTGAAGCAACTACTGGAGGAGGGAAGATCGATGCATGGGCTCTCTATCAGCATTTCAAGCCTTTTGGGTTTGACAACGGGGATAAGAGTCAGCAGGATCAGGAAGGAGAGGCGATCGATCAGAAGATGAAAGGGCTTGCCATCAACGCAGTGACTGAGGAGGTATCTGAGTCTCACCCATGGGTCTACCCAATGGCCCCAGGAGAAGAGTTGGACAACTGAGAAGCTTATGATTGTGCTGTCTTGATGTCTAATTTGGAAATTTAATGAATTTGTCTTAATGATGGTTTCTAAGAATATTTAGGGTTGTTTTAAATTCAATTAAAGATTGATCTTATGCTTGTTTAAAGTATCCACATGTCTCACTTTTTATCACAAGTAATGAAATACAATGCATATTTTCAATCCATATTTAGTGTTACATCATTTCTATCTATCATCCATCTCGCCATTCCTTCTTGGATTATTATTATCCTTTCTTCTATGTATATATATTCTCTTTAATCTTATTTTCAGGCCAAATGATGAGGAATGCAAAGACGCTCCAGATGAGCCTGGGTTCAGCTTTGTCAGGCCCGTCTATACTGATGAGCTAGACGATGAAGACACTGAGGATCATAATCTACCCTCATACCTTGTGAGATTGGTCGAACAAGAGGAAAAACATATTTTACCTCACAAAGAGCCCACAGAATTGATAAATTTGGGGATAGAGGAGGAACCAAAAGAAGTGAAAATTGGTACTACATTGTCAGAAGAGGATAGACAAGAATTGATAGATTCGTTGAGGGAGTTTTTGGATATGTTTGCATGGTCTTATCAAGACATGCCAGGTCTCAATCCAGAAATAGCTGTTCATCAACTGCCCACCAGATCAGATAGTAGGCCAGTGCAACAGAAATTGAGAAGAATGAAGCCAGATATGCTACTCAAGATAAAGGAGGAGGTGGAAAAGCAGTTTAATGCCGGATTCTTACAGGAGGCAAAATACCCGGAATGGCAGGCGAACATTGTCCCAGTTCCAAAAAAGGATGGAAAAGTGAGAATGTGTGTAGACTACAGGGATTTGAACCGAGCCAGCCCTAAAGACAACTTTCCATTGCCACATATAGATATCTTGGTGGACAACACTGCTGGGTACTCTATATTCTCTTTCATGGATGGATTTTTGGGCTATAATCAGATCAAAATGGCACCGGAAGACATGGAGAAGACAGCCTTTGTCACGGCTTGGGGGGTCTTTTGTTACAAGGTAATGCCATTCGGCTTAAAGAACGCTGGGGCATTCCATCAGAGGGCCATGGTGACATTGTTCCACGACATGATGCACATAGAGATAGAAGTATACGTGGATGATATGATTGCCAAAGCTAGATCACCCAAGGAACATATCACAAACTTGAGGAAGCTCTTCGGGAGACTAAGAGAATTCCAGCTTAAGTTGAATCCGAACAAGTGCAGTTTTGGGGCTACATCGGGGAAATTATTGGGGTTTGTAGTCAGTGAGAAAGGAATATACGTGGATCCAGACAAAATTAAAGCCATCCAGAACTTGTCTTCGCCTAAGACCCAAAAAGAAGTGAGAGGGTTTTTAGGACGTCTGAATTACATAGGACGGTTCATTTCACAAACGACGGCAAAGTGTGATCCGATATTCAGGCTACTCAAGAAAAAGAATCCCGGGGAATGGGACGAGGACTGTCAGGCAGCTTTTGAGAAGATCAAGGAGTATCTAGTTAATACACCAGTATTGGTTCCACCTGTGAAAGGAAGGCCTCTGATCCTATACCTATCAGTGTTTGAAAATTCCATGGGATGTGTGCTGGCACAGCAAGATGATACGGGGAAGAAAGAGCAGGCCATCTACTACCTAAGCAAGAAGTTCACGGATTATGAGGTCAAGTATTCATCATTGGAGAAAATATGTTGCGCGTTGGCATGGGCCGCACATCGTTTGAGGCAGTACATGTTGTATCACACCACTTGGCTAGTGTCTAAGCTAGACCCGATCCGATATGTATTCGAGAAACCAGGGTTGTCGGGACGAATTGCAAGATGGCAAGTCCTCCTATCAGAATATGACATAGTGTATGTCTCACAAAAAGCCATTAAAGGAAGTGCCATTGCTGATTTCCTAGCAGATCAGGCTAGTGAAGATTACGAGTCGGTGAAGTTTGAATTTCCGGATGAAGATTTGATGGCAATCGCCCATGTAGACGAGGAGGAGGAAGAGAAATGGAAGGTATACTTTGATGGAGCCTCAAATCTGTCGGGACGGGGCATTGGTGCAGTGTTGATTTCCCCAAGTGGCGATTATTTCCCTGCCCTGGCCAGACTAGGTTTTCATGCAACTAATAATGTGGCGGAATACGAAGCCTGTATTCTGGGAATCCAATTGGCTTTGTAAAGAAAAGTAAAGGAATTGGAGGTATATGGGGACTCGGCACTAGTAATCTACCAAATGAAGGGAGAATGGCAAACCCGTGATTCCAAAATGGTGTTATATAAAGATCATGTGGCAGAGTTGATCAAGCCATTTGAAAGCATTTCATTTCATTATATGCCTAGAGAGGATAACCAAATAGCAGATGCATTAGCGACTTTGACGTCCATGTTCAAAGTGGGGACGAGCACGAAGATTCAGCCGATACAAGTTCAAATGAAGGATTCCCCCGCACATGTCATGAGTGTGGAAGATGAAGTAGATGGGAATCCTTGGTATTTCGATATCCTCCAGTATCTTAAGGATCGAAAGTAGCCGAGGCATGCTACAGAGAATGACAAGAGAATGAACAGAAAGATGGCACATGGTTACCTTCTGAGTGGTGAGACTTTGTATAAGAAGGGTCGGGATTTATCGTTGATGAGATGTGTAGATTCGGCAGAAGCAAGAAGGATTGTGAAAGAAGTCCATAGCGGTTCGTGCGGGAGTCACGCTAGCGGACATAAAATGGCCAGACAGATCATGAGAGCAGGATACTCCTGGTTGATCTTGGAAACAGCTTGTATCATGTATGTGAGAAAGTGCCACGAATATCAGATATACGGGGATCGCATACATGTTCCTCCAAATCCTTTACATGTCATGACTTCTCCCTGGCCTTTTTCCATGTGGGGGATAGATGTTATCGGAGCCATTCACCCTAAACCGATTCATCTTGGTAGCCATTGACTATTTCACTAAGTGGGTCGAGGCCGCTTCTTACTCAAGTGTCACTCAGGCTGTGGTTACTCGATTTATTAAGAGGGAGATCATTTGTAGGTATGGACTGCCAGAAAGAATTATCACTGACAATGCTTCCAACTTGAATCGGGGACTAATAGAAGAGACGTGCAAACAGTTCAAGATTTACTCATAGCAACTCGACTACATACCGACCTAAGATGAATGGTGCGGTCGAAGCCCGCTCAATAAGAACCATCAAAAAAGATCATGGAGAAGATGACAGTGACTTATCGAGACTGGCATGACAAATTGCCATTTGCTCTCCATGCATACCGAACTTGTGTCAGAACATCGACTGGGGCAACTCCATACTCTTTAGTCTACGGGATGGAAGCGGTAGTACCAATTGAAGTGGAAATTCCCTCGTTGAGAGTTCTTAGAGAAGTGAGGTTAGAAGAAGATGAGTGGGTGCAAGAAAGGTATGATCAGCTGAATCTAATCGATGAAAAGAGGCTCACTGCAATTTGCCATGGTCAGCTATACCAGAAAAGGATGGAAAGGGCATACAACAAGAAAGTTCGCCCAAGAGAGTTCAAAGAAGGGGATTTGGTGCTAAAGAGGATTCTCCCTGATCAAAGTGACCCGAGGGGCAAATGGACGCCAAATTGGGATGGGCCTTATGTGGTTAAAAAAGCTTTCTCTGGAGGGGCACTAATCTTACAAGAAATGGACGGAGAGGTGTTCCCCGCTCCCATCAATTCAGATGCGGTAAAGAAGTACTATGCCTGAAGTCCCTTAAAAAAAATCAACCTAAAAAAGTAAGAGGTTGGAAAAAGAGAAAAAATATAAGGAGGGGTCCAAGTTGAAAACCCGCAAAGGGCGGCTTGGACCCGTTGGGGGTCACTTGAGTCAAAAACCCGAAAAAAGTGGCTCGAGTGAAGGTTGGAAAAGGAGGAACTTGAGTTGAAAACCCGCAAAGGGCGGCTCAAGTGGAAGATGGAAGGACATAGTCTGTGGGCAATATACTCCAGGAAAATCTCTCAAGGTCAAAAGGGTGAGGCCATAATCCAGACTGAGTCAACACCGTCAGTACAGCGAGTCAGTCCAAAACCCTTGGCATCATCAATATTTCATCGTCGGAGTATTCATCATTACGAGGCGCTATCTTTCTAAAATTTTCTTGTTTCCAGATTTCCTCCTAATAGCTGAGATGTTCCTTTGTTATCTACCTTTGTTATCTATCCACATATTCTTGTATATACTTTGGTATTTAATAAGAGTATCGAGGTACCTTTCACTTCTGAACTTCCTCCTTGCATTGCATTTCATTACAAGTAATAAATGATAAGACAAAATTGCATATTTTAAATAAGCATAAGACCAGTTGGTACTTGACAAACGACCGAGAATGGCAAATAAAAGACAAAGTCAGTAATAGGACAATGATCGAGCTCAAATTATGCATGTTTTTATAGCTATTTTTATATAATTTTTGCTATTTTTATATGTGTTTTTACCCTATTTTGTTAGTATTTGTGTTTTTAGATCCTGAAGACAAGAAAAGTGAAAACTTATTGTTTTTCACTCTTTTTGGAGCTATTTTGGAGACTTTTTACTCAACTATGGATTTAGCCATTTGGAATGAAGATTTGAAGATGCGAAGTTCGTAATTGAAGATATTTTGAAGATTTGAAGAATTAATTCAAGAAGCAAAATTGAAGATTTGGAGCTTTAATTGCAAAGGATTGAAGACAAGCCCAGAAGATGCCCTGAAGTTGAGGATTTTTGGATTATTTATATGGGAATATACTCAGCCCATATAAACCTATAATTGGAGTTAAAATCCCAATTAATAGGCCCCATATCCAAAATAATTTCCAATAGCAATAGAAGGGGAGAAGTCGACACCCTCTTTATCAATAGAGGTAGTCGACGTCCCTAGGGTTTTCAAAGGGGAGATTCCGCCTCTCCCAGTCCTG
Organism: Corchorus capsularis; assembly: GCA_001974805.1. NCBI lineage: Eukaryota > Viridiplantae > Streptophyta > Magnoliopsida > Malvales > Malvaceae > Corchorus > Corchorus capsularis. The sequence continues at coordinate 11,033 of AWWV01012581.1, forward strand.
TAAGTATTCTTATGCCTCTCATGGATTTTCCTAAATCCATGAGTAGCTAAATCCTTAATACTTCTGATCCTTTGGTGAATTCAATCAATGGTGAGATTTCTATACTTATAATTTTGTGTTAAGTTCTTGATGATAGTAGTCAAAACCCTAGAATAATTTTATGATTCTGAATCTTATCTGAATTATGTGGCCACTAAGGATGTAAGAGGAAGATCTTTGGCTAGATCATACTTAGAATTAATCACTCAAGTTTGATTGTATGTAGCAAATTAGGTTTGTTTAATCGCTGCTTAATGGGTATTTGTCTACCGGAGGGCGAGAAATTTCTCTTCGTATGGTTCTATTTATAGGCATTTGTGTAAAATTAATTGTTCTTAATGCTTTGTTCTCAAGTGATCTTTAAGCCCTAAGAAAGTAAACGATCATTGAAGGAATAATAGGGATAACTGCAGCTCTAATCGGCCTCTTATCTAAAATACATGTTGGGAAACCTATATCAGTTGTCAGTCAAGAATAAGATGCGAAATTCACCTTTTAAATCTAGGATCCATAGTTAATTTGATTGAAGGATACCACTGGTGAAGAAGTATGCTTTATAATTATTGTTTGCTTTATTAATCTGCTTTAGATTTAGATTTAGATTTGCTTTGTTTTATTTTTAGTTTAATTGTTTTCTTTATAATTGTTATTTATTTAATCCCCTCTTTTCTAATCGATTTTTGGAAAAGATCTTTCTATCTTTTAATTGTTCATCACATAAACCTTCTCTATGGGATTCGACCCCTACTTGTCCTAGCTATTCTAGTTAGTTATTTGTGGGGATTATTTTTATGGTCATAGACGACACAATCATAAATTTTGGCGCCGTTCCCGGGGAATTGAATTGAGAGAAAGTAAAGAGATATTAGATCCAAAAATTAGTTTTTTGTTTTTGTTTTTCCGTTTTTTCTAAAAAAAAAAAATGTTTGCGTCGATAAAAAAAAAAAGTTTTTTCCGTTTTTTCCGATTTTTCTATAAAAAAAAAATTATTTTTCCGTTTTTAAAATTAGGGTTTCCGATTTTTTTTGAAAAAAAAATTTAATTAATTTTACTTTTTCCGTTTTTCCTTTTAAAAAAATTTATTTTTATTTTCTATTTTTGCTTTTTATTTTATTTAGGAACTGTTACTGCTAATTTTTCTTTTTAGTTTTGTTTGATTTTTCTAGGAAACTGCATGCCAAAAACAAGAAGTAATAGTATTGAAGGTTTAGAATTCAACCCTGGGCCTGAAAGAACGCTATTTTAGAAAAAGAAGAAAACACAACGCCGATTACAAAAAGAGAAGACATCCGGTTCGAGTTCTCAACCAAGTTCTCCTAGATCTGCTGTTTCAACATCGTCAGAAGATACGGTTGAAGAAGAACAACCCAAAACTCTGAGAGAGTTAGCTGCACCAAACGTCAACACCAAACACTTAGCCATCCAATATCCAAATACAACTCAAAACTTTGAAATTAAATCTGGATTTATTCAGATTTTACGCAAATTTCACGGTTTGCCTGGAGAAGATCCTCACCGACATCTAACTGATTTCCAGATTGCCTGCGCCTCTACAAGTATTCAAGGTATTCCTGAAGATCAATTCATGTTAAGAACTTTTCCATTCACTATTATGGACCGAGCAAAAGATTGGTTGTACCTACTACCCACTGGTTCAATCACATCTTGGACGAGCCTTAAGAAGTTGTTCTTGGAAAAGTACTTTCCTACACACAAAGCATCAAGTGTAAGGAAGGAGATTTGCGGAATTAAGCAACGCCATGGAGAAACAATGCATGAATATTGGGAACGTTTCAAGACACTTTGTGCGAGCTGCCCCAATCACCAAATCAATGAACAGTTGCTGATCCAGTACTTCTACGAAGGATTACTACCGTTTGACAGAACTTCTATCGATTCTGCAAGTGGAGGAGCCTTCATCGAAAAAACTCCTGCCGAAGCTTGGTCTTTAGTGGAAAATATGGCTGCAAACACTCAACAATTTGGATCTCGAGAAGACTTTTCAAGAGAAGGCCCTATAAGAAGAATTAATGAAGTTTCTACCTATTCCACCTCATTGGAGCAACAACTTCAAGAAACGAATCAACAAATCGCTTTGCTCACTGATCTGTTCCATGCGAATTTTTCAAGTGTGCCAAGGGTTTGTGCGACTTTGGAAGACAACAAACAAGGAGTCAATGCCGTGTGATTACAAGGAGCTTATCAAAGGAAGCCTGAACCTTATTGGAGACCTGATCAACCGAGTCAACAATATGGGAACCAAGGTAATTTTCAAGGAAGGCCGAATTTTCAAAGACCTAATTTTCAAACTTCAGAAGCCATTGAGTTACAACAAATCAAGGAAGCTATGGAGATGATGAGAAAACAAATTAGTCAATTAGCTAGTGATTTGAGTGATCTCAAGACACAAGGTCAACAAAGGATTCCATCACAATCAAAGGTACCTCCTAGAGAGAATGTCAGTGCAATTTCTCTAAGGAGTGGAAAAGAGTTGCAAGACCCTTATCCAAACCTTGCCGCACATCAACAAGAAGAAGGAGAGCTGAACTACACCAAAGACAATTTACAACTGCCTGCCGAAATCAATATTGAAGATGAACCCAACAACAAAGGAGCTGCGCCGATTGAAGATTCAAACAAGGAAGATGCCGTAATTCAACCTAAAGGAAAAGGTGTGTGCGATACCAACAAGCCTAAAACCGATTCCAACCTAATTCTTTTTCAATCAAGATTGAAGAAGTCAAAGAAAGAAGATGATGATCAAGATATTTTGGAGATATTCCGAAAAGTTGAGGTCAACATCCCACTTCTTGATGCCATTCAACAGATTCTGAATTATGCAAAGTTCCTTAAGCAACTTTGTACCAACAAGAAGAGATTACAAGGTAAAGTAAGTGCTGGAGCTAATGTCTCTGCTGTGCTTCAAAAGAGTTTACCTCCTAAGTGCAAAGATCCAGGTACGTTTTCTATTACTTGTTCTATTGGAAGAAGTATTATAGAGAATGCGATGCTTGATCTTGGTGCTTCTTTAAGCGTGATGCCTTATTCTTTCTACAAATTTTTAAATCTTGGTTCTTTGAAGAATACTGAGGTTGTTCTGCAATTAGCTGACGGATCTTTGGTTTATCCCAAAGGTGTTTTAGAGAATATCTTAATTAAAGTCGAGCATCTGATTTTTCCAATCGACATATTCATCATGGATATGGAGTATTCGAAAGATCAATGTCCTCTTTTATTAGGAAGACCTTTCCTAAAGACCTCTCATACCAAGATTGATGTATTTAATGGTTCATTGACCATGGAATTTGATGGTGAAGTCATCCACCCTAGAATTTCATCTCAAGTGCCGTTAAAATCTAACAATTTTGTTTACGTTATAAGTTCTAAGTTTGTTAAGAAAGGAGCCATTGAAGATTCTTCATCAAGAAAGCCTGATCGGATTTCTAAAGGAAGACAAAGAATAATGGACATTCGACAACGCTACAACGAGACTTTCCACCAATTTTGGAGGAGATTCAAGCAGCTTTGTGCCGATTGCCCTAACCATGGATTCAAGGAAGAAATTTTAATCCAATTCTTCTATGGAGGATTGGGACTTAAAGATCGAGTTATTGTTGATTCTTTCAGTGTTAAACCACTGCATGAAAGAACCCCGGAGAAAGCATTCAATGTTCTTGAAGAATTATCTCGGAGGACGAAATCTTCAACCTCCCATGAGAAGAAAGATCGAGCAAAAGGAGCCAGGAAGGAGCCAGAAGTCAACAACAAAGAAGTTCAACCGTCCCTGAAGATCGATCAACCAAGCAATTCGACTAAGAAGCAAGATATAGACCTTGAACATCGAGCTAAAGTTGCAAGCATTCTTCAACGTAAATTGGAGAATTTTCCCCAATTTTGGCAAAGGTTTAAGAAGCTATGTGCTGCTCATCCTCATCATGGTTATGATCAAAGAAGATTGGTTCAAATCTTCTACTAAGGACTAAGAGCTTCTGATAGATTGTCTGTCGACACTCTTATCTATATTCCCCTGTTCGATCACAGCACTGCTGACATATACGAGATAATGGAGAATTTTGCCCAGATGATAACCAATACATCGAAGGAAGCTGCTCAAGGACTCAGCCCGGTTAAGCCCGTGCCACACAAGCCAATGCCCGGCTGCAGCCCGGCCATCGACCTCACATGGCCGGACAACACCGGCCAAGGCATCACAAGCTTGTGTGACATCAAGCCTTGCCGCGCCTAGCCCGGCCACACCCGAGCCACATGCCTGGACGCCACCAGCATCTGCCGTACCGCCTGCCCGGCCCAGCCAGGCCACTGCCGCGCCACCCATGCCGCATGCCCGGCCATGCTCGGCCTTGTCCGCACCAAGCCGCGCCACCAGCACTCCACCACCGACCATGCAAGCTTCCAACCGAGACATCACCGCGTCATGCCCGGCCTTGTTCGCGCACCATGCCCGGCCATGCCCGGCCCTTGCCAAGCCATCCGTGTGCCCAACCGAGCCACCACGAGCCATTGCCGCGCCATGCCGAGTTACAACCATGCCATCGCCTAACACTTTGATCTTTTCAAGTCTTGATAAAATTCAACTTGAAACTATCAAAATCATTGAAGAGAGTAGAGTTATCGAGGACCTGTTGAAGGAATATACACAAAATTCCTTCACCCTTGAAGAATAACCTTCTTTAAGGCAGTCTAGCCAAAGACCTTAAAGAAAGGCGCTTATTGGGAGGCAACCCAATATTATTTTTACTAACCCATAATATTTTTCTTTGTTTTATTTTTCTTTTCTTTTTTAGGATTTTCCATACCAAAGGAGAAAAAAGAGTTTTTCATCGATATGAAGATAACTAATTGGAGCTTATACTTGGAGAATAGAGAAGATTTCTTTAACCCTATCTTTTTCTTGCAATGCTTTGATTGATTTTTCTTTGATATGCGATACATATAAATATAGGCTATATAGGTTAATTAGGATTTAAAAGATGCATACATATTTTTGCTTTGATTTTCCACGCTTGTTCATACATTAAGGACAATGTATCTTTTAAGTGTGGGGGAGTGAGTCTATATGCATAAAATTGATAAAATTCGAATAATCTTTTCGAAAATTTTGACAAAATTTTGATTTTATATGCTTATATTGATCGATTGATTTGATTGTTGATTGATGATATCTTAGAATTCTTAAGAATGATTGATTCATTGATTTATCTATAGTATGATATCTTATTTCTTAGATTAGGTATAATTGAAGTTTGTGATATGAGCTTATTGCTTATTATTTCTATGATTGCCTATTTTTAGAACTCATGTTTAATTTTTATTGAAGCTACACTTATGAAAGTATTTTATGAATATGTCAAAAATAAGTGTGGGGGACTATCTATATTAGAAGGGTAGTTTAAAAAAATCTTTTTCATAAAAAGAGTGTTTTTCATGCAAGAGGAGAAGAATATATCTTTTGCCTTAAAAAATTAAAAAAAAAATCCATTGTTGTCACATCTTCTCTTTAAACAAAAGGAGTTAGAACCCTTGGGAAGAGGATAAGAGGCATGGATCGGCAAAAGTATTGTCCCTCTAGAGTGCTAGTAGCCTCACAAAAATAAAATAAAGGGCGTTAGTAACCCCTAAGCATGAACACTTTGAGGTTAGTAACCTCACTTTTCTAAATAATTACCCTTTGAAAAATCATTATAACCCATGCGAAATTTTTGATTTGTATTCATGATATGCAATTGTTTGAGTAGTGGAGATAAAAGTAAAGACATAAGCTTATAGAAATAAGTAGTTATAGGTATAATAAATAATAAGTGATTAGAGATACTTTGATTATGGTTACTTAAGAATGAGGATGCTTGCTATATCTTGATCTATTGAATTGGATACTCTTAATATTCTTTGTTATTCTGATTTCATAATTGAATTGATCCTTGATATATGTATGTGATTCAAAGTTTTTCAAAAGATTTGAACAAGACTTACAATTTTAAATCTTAATTTTTGTTTGTCTACACTAGTTTGCTAGGGACTAGCAAAGATTTAGTGTGGGGGAAATTATGATCAAGCTCAAATTATGCATGTTTTTATAGCTATTTTTATATAATTTTTGCTATTTTTATATGTGTTTTTACCCTATTTTGTTAGTATTTGTGTTTTTAGGTCCTGAAGACAAGAAAAGTGAAAACTTATTGTTTTTCACTCTTTTTGGAGCTATTTTGGAGACTTTTTACTCAACTATGGATTTAGCCATTTGGAATGAAGATTTGAAGATGCAAAGTTCGTAATTGAAGATATTTTGAAGATTTGAAGAATTAATTCAAGAAGCAAAATTGAAGATTTGGAGCTTTAATTGCAAAGGATTGAAGACAAGCCCAGAAGACGCCCTGAAGTTGAGGATTTTTGGATTATTTATATGGGAATATACTCAGCCCATATAAACCTATATTTGGAGTTAAAATCCCAATTAATAGGCCCCATATCCAAAATAATATCCAAATCCCGCATTAATCCCGCAGATTTGCGATATTAGCCCGGTTTCAGCGTAGTCTTCGTAGAAAGGCCATAACTTTCTGCTCAGATGTCCGTTTTAAGCCCATGAGTAGCCGTTGGAAAGCTAACTACGAGCTCTACAACTTTCTTTTGAAGTGCAAAGCCAGATCTGCCATTTTCAAGCCCGAAATTCAAGTCGAAGTCCCTGCTCAATTCCAGAAAATTCCAGAAAATTCTAGAGTCCTCATCTAACTTGGAGACTACTTTAGGATGACACATAATCCTACTTGGAGACCAAGAAAAGGCTAAACCGCCCTAGCCTATTCCTCTAGTATAAATAGCCACCTCCTGTATCACAAATCACATACTTTACACACTTACATACTTTTACACATCACAAATTTTAGATAATTCTCTTTTTCTACCTTTCTTTAGTTTTTAGGTTTTTCTCTAGTTTTAGAAGGGGGAGAAGTCGACACCCTCTCTAGCCATAGAGGGGTGCGACGTCCCTAGGGTTTTCAAAGGGGAGATTCCGCCTCTCCCAGTCCTGTAAGTATTCTTATAAAATCTATGAGTAGCTAAATCTTTAATACTTCTGATCCTTTGGTGATTTCAATCATTTGATTATGGTGAGATTTCTATACTTATAATTTTGTGTTAAGTTCTAGATGATAGTAGTCAAAACCCTGTTTTAATTTTATGATTCTGAATCTTATTTGAGTATGTGGCCACTAACGATGTAAGAGGAAGGTCTATAGCTAGATCAGGCTTAGAATTAATCACTCAAGATTGATTGTATGGAGCAAATTAGGTTTGTTTGATCGCTGCTTAATGGGTGTTTGTCTACCGGAGGGCGAGAAATTTCTCTTCGTATGGTTCTACTTGTAGGCATGTGTGTAAAATTAACTGTTCTTAATGCTTTGTTCTCAAGTGATCTTTAAGCCCTAAGAAAGTAATCGATCGCTGAAGGAATAATAGGGATAACTGCAGCTTTGATCGGCCTCTTATCTAAAATACATGTTGGGAAACCTATATCAGTTGTCAGTCAAGAATAAGATGCGAAATTCACTTTTTAAATTGAGGATCCATAGTTAATTTGATTGAATGATACCACTGGTGAAGAAGTATGCTTTATAATTATTGTTTGCTTTATTAATTTGCTTTAGATTTTAGATTTAGATTTAGATTTAGATTTGCTTTGCTTTGTTTTTTAGTTTAATTATTTTCTTTATAATTGTTATTTACAATCCCCTGTTTTCTGTTTGATTTTTGGAAAAGATCTTTCTTTCTTTTAATTGTTCATCACATAAACCTTCTCTGTGGGATTCGACCCCTACTTGCCCTAGCTATTCTAGTTAGTTATTTGTGGGAATTATTTTTATGGTCATAGACGACATGATCAGACAATTATCTAAAGGGGGGCAAAGTTGTCAAAAGAAGATTGATACATACTTAACAAGGGTCAGTAGGACGAGGAATTTAGGAGGAAGGAAAGGTTCAACCGGGGCAAAGGAGTTAGGAAAAACAAATGTCCGAAACAAGTTTGAGATATTTACTTAATCAAGAGGATTAAGGGAAATTCAAATGGATAAGTCAGGAGGCAAGAGAACAGGATTAATGACTATCTTAGGATCACAAATAAAACATTCTTCATAAGAGAAAGCAAAAGTGAGAGTGCATTAACATCATTTGACATCATCTGGCATACATGCATCATATCATTTTACTTGATATCTTTGAAGCTTTAAGAAGGGATATTCAAAAGATTCTCGAACATCAACCATTGACCATGGACTGGTCTCATTTCAAGCATCAATTCCAGACCTCAGACAGGTCTTTTTTATTTCAACTCGACCACGGACTGGTCTTCTTCAGTTCCGAACCTCAGGCAGGTTTTCTCAGTTTCCAATGTTCACCACGGACTGGTCCCTTGCAGTTTCAGCGTCAGTAATCGACCACGGATCGGTCTCTTTCTTAGTTTCCTAGGAATAAACGGGTGTCTACGTCTTTGCGCACTTCCCAACTCTCAAAAAGTATACAAACCTACTCCTTTGTATACTTCCCATTAATCAGAAAGCACGCAAAGAGGGGCAGCTGTAGACGCCCTAATTTCGCCTGTATCCTTCAAATAAAAACTGGATTGCTCCTTAACTTGCATGGTCACCCAGGGGCATTTTGGTCATTTTTGCACTGAGGGCATTCCGGTCATTTTGAGTTCAGTTTTAATTTAGACAAGCTAATTCTTTTCCTAGTCATCTAATTTTCATTTCGAAAATTGAGAAAGTCTTTATATGCACCTTTAGCATTTGTACATATTACATGGCTTACTTTCATGTACTAATTTGGGTGTTGCACTTTAGTCATATAAACTCTTTTAGTAAATAAGGTTTATTTTTTAATGAAGCATTCTCTTATCCTTTTCTTTTAGGTATTTGCCATTATATTTGCTTTCATTTTCATGGAGCATATTTTTTATTTAAGGTTCATAAGTAATATATATATCACTTATAAATTGCATTATGCATGATCATTGTCTATTGCTTCAATTTTTGCATATCATGACAAATTTGGTGATCCTTTCCTTTGCATGGCATACTTGCATCTTGCATGAGCATAAGTAGAAAATAGACATTACAAATTCCAAAGAATAAATAAATAAAGAATTAAAATTGTTGCATCTCAGTTGCATTACAAAGATAAAAACATTGTTACATAGCCTCTGCCCATTCAAGGGATTTCCTTGCCTCTAGTTTGAGGTTCGTTCCCCTCCTTGTTCATTTGCAAACATAAAGGCTTTCCAATGGCCTCAGGAGATTTCATGACCTGCAAGAGGGAACACAGATAGGAAGCGCAAGAAATGTTCCCCAAGATTTAAAAGCATGTACACTACCGGTTAGTGTACATGCAAAGCGAATAAAAAGTGCACACATGCTTGGGGAAAAGAATTACTATTGGCTATATCGAGCAAAAGACGTGAGATTCAGTCTCACTCTTAAAATGTCGATGAAGCCATTGGGAAACAAGAACATATACGTTTGCATTTTTTAACTTCACATTGAATTCATGGGCATTGAAAACACAAAAACAGAGCATGTAGTCCAAGACATTTCACTCCCCTTTTACAATTCAGAGCATCCATTGCAGCATGCCTTTTAACCTCAAAATATGCTTGCATTTCATTAACCATATTGCACAAAATCCCACACACACAGCAACTTATACATCGTAGCAGTAGCATTGCATTGCATTTATAGCTAAAGCATATTAGTTGAAATAGCATAGATTGCATACATTTGGATTTCAGGTACATAGCATTCCCAATTTTTCAGGCCAAGTCCAAATTACACAAATCAAACAATGATCACAGAGGGAATTATACTGAATCAGCCAACTCACATTCTGTACTTACAGGGGAGGAAAGCAACAAAAGTAATAAATGGCAAGGCAGCCAAGAGCAAACCCAACAAATAAAAGCAAGCCAGTTGCAGGACTGCAAACCACCCTGCACACTGGACATCTGCCACCAACCGGCACACCCACTACCAAGCTCAAACAAAATGAAGAAAAACAACAAACCTAAAGGAAATCAGACAAACCAAGGGCAGTAAATGCCCTGAATATGGGAATTGCAGAAAATATAAAGCTTACCCTAAAAGGACCTAAGAGGAGAAAAAGGGAATTCGGGTTTAGGACAAAAAAGGCTATCTAGCCATTAGATTAAGAAGGGGGGGGGGAGTTCTGGAGGGTGGATGGAAAAAGAAAAAGGCTTTTTAAAAGAAAAATGGAAAAAATTGGGGTTTACAGTGAGAGTTCAGGGGAGATCAATTTCGAGGTAGAAAAATTAGGCTTCTGAGGTCATTTGTTTTCAAAAATTAGGGTTGATAGTTTCGGGTTCATCAGGGTAGGAAAAGTTCAAAAAAATACAGAAGGTTTTGAAAAAAAGGGGGAGGTCAGTTTTTGGGAGGAGAGGAATCAGGGGTTTGTCTTTTCGGTCTTTCAAAAGAAAACTAGGGTTCATAGGTTTTTTTAGAGGATCCCAACAGAGAAAAATATAAACAAATACAAGAAGAAATGAAAAAACAGAGGAAGGATGATCAATAGTTCTTACCATAGGAGCCTTTACAACCTTTTCCCATTGAGATTTAGCTTCGATCCCTTCCCTCTTCATCTAGGGTTTGGAACTTTGGGTTTAGGGGTTTTCGGCGTTAGATTTCAAAATCGATCCGGTTTAGTTGTAGTGGGAGGTAAGGAGACTGCCATTGGCGGAGATGGTGGTTGTTTGATGGCTAATTTAGCCGGATTTGAGTGAGGATTACACTTCGGGTGAGTTTGGGTTTGTGGTTTTAGAGGCCTGGTTTTGGAAAACTACCGTTGGAATCGGGCTTGGCACGTTAAGGAGAGGATTTCTGCACGTTTGGAGCTTCGTCCGACGACGTGGGGATCTCCGGCACGGCGCTGCGATTTCCGGGCGGTGGCAGCAACGGCGGCGCGGGGAAACTAGGGTTTGAGGTAAATTTAGTTTCTGAAAAATATGAAAAGATGTACCCTTTTTATAGTTAGACTTATTTGTTATTTCCTTTACCATTTTCGGAATTAAATCAATTTTTATTATGCAATGTAGTCCTTCATTTCCATTCAATTAGATCCCTAAAGCAGTAATTTAGCGTAAATAGGCACCAAAACTTTCTATTTCGTTCACATAAAGTTCGAAACTTGTCAGCGTGTTCAATCTGGTCCCCGGATTTAGCTTAATTTGGTCCTTAACTTTTTGATTTGTTCCAATTAACCTTAAGATTTAATCTACTTTGCAATAAATTAATAAAAGTAAAAAATGCTAGATTTAAATTAATTTAGGAATTTAGTTTAACTTTGAACAATTTAATAAACTTTAGTTTTTTTAGAAGATTAAGTTTAATTTTTTTAAAAAAAAATTTAAATTAATTTAGGAAATCATTTGCATATATTTATGTCGTCATACACGCCACAAAAATTATTAAGATTGGTAAATACCGTTTTTAACTATGACAGGTGGATCTTGGGTAAATTGTGCTCGGGGCACGACCTCCCAAGGTCCGCTCCGAGATCAGATACTTTCGCGGATACCCCCATAATGCGTGGGAAGGGTCCTCAGAAATTATTCGAATAAACAACTCATTTACCAATCAGTTAAAAAAGACCAGATCATGCATTGCATGCATTTTTGTCCGTTAATTGAACTTTAAGTAATGAAGCAAAAACTAAAAAGTGAGAAATTAAAACTTAAACAAAGAAAATAGAAGAGTTTGTTCCTAAGTGAATGAAAATAAAAAAATCAAAGACAAAAGGCTGATTCTTTTAATTTGTCAGTTTTACCTACTATTTCCCAAAATGCCCTTCCCGGACGGAAGGCACTCCTTTTTACCTGTTATTTCCCAAAATGCCCTTCCCGGACGGAAGGCATTTATTTCTACTTACTATTTCCCAAAATGCCCTTCCCGAACGGAAGACACTCTTTTTACCTGCTATTTCCCAAAATGCCCTTCCCGGACGGAAGGCACTTATTTTACTTACTTTTTCCCAAAACGCCCTTCCCGGACGGAAGGCACTTTTTTACCTGCTTTTCCCAAAATGCCCTTCCCGGATGGAAGATACTAATTTCTATTGGATTTTTCCTAAAACGCTCTTCCCGGACGGAAGGCGTTAATTTTTACTCACTCTTTCTTGAAATGTCCTTTCCGGACGAAAGGCAAGTTCACTCTTATTTCTCCAAATTGTACAAGTTCGAATTTCGTTTTAATATTTGTTTTCAAAGAATAATAAAAGGTCTAATTATCCTTAAACACAAAAAAAGGGCAAAATATAAGATTAAAAGTTAAAAGCAAAATTTTACTTTAGACCCATACTAGATCTTGATTAGATTAGAGGTACCGTCATTCGACGGGCGTTTGGGGGTGCTAATTCTTCCGCAAATGTAATCGACTCCCGGACTTAGAATTAGGTTGCAAAGACCGGACCTATAGGTTTAGTGGGTCCCTCACCAAGCCTTGGGCCATATTAAGCTAGCTAGGTAAATCAGGTGACTAATCACACCTAGAATTTGATTAGTGGCGACTCCCCCCCCCCCCTTTCAAGTCGTTAGCGGTAGGGTTCAGACCCCGGACCCGCACGTTGCGACAAAAAGCTACGTCAACAATCTGGTAGAACTTAACGGAATCTGTCACGTGACAGGAGGATTGTCCTAAAATTCCAAATTCAATGGGAAAACTGGCACAATTTAAAGTTCAGGGTGCAATCTGTTCTAAATTTGCAAAGTTCAAGAGGCAAAGTAGCTATTCAGCCAAGTAACTACCAACTAGTAACTAATAATCAATATTTATTTATAAAATAAATTGAATAAAAATATCAAAAAAATTTAACTATTAAACATTAAAAAAATCAAGGCCAACCCAATTGACTCGAGTCTTAGACCTGAAAAACCCGAAATCTGAATGACCCAAAGCCTCAATCTGAACCCGATTGACCCGAAACCTGAATAACTCGAGACACAAATGGCCCGAGATATGTTTGACCCGGGACCTGATTAACCTGAACCCAAATGACCCGTAATCCAATTGACGCGAAAAAACTAACTGACCCATTTAACCCGAATCCAGATGACCCAAATTCGGAACCTGCCCAATTACCCCTCTACTAGCTGCCATTAAATTGTATATGGTAATGGTAGAGAAAAAAAAATCTACTATATGATAAAAGTACGAAAAAAATGTCAACTAGGATGAAAAATGAAATAAAATAAGAACAACTCTCCAAGGCACCAACGTCTAATAGTTCAAATTTTTTTCTTGAAGATCTTAAGTTCGAATTCTTAAAAAATGTATAAATTGGGTATTACTAAATACTGTCCCCTTTTATTAGGTATCGCCCCTCCCCTTAGACTATTTTACCCTTTCCTTCAAACTTTAAAATTTTCAATTCTCTCAAATTCTCTCGACCTTCAAAGTTCAAACTTTCAAATCTCAATCATTCAAGCAAAACAACATCAAAATTCATGGAGTAGCGACATCCGGGATGGGTAATGGAGTTTTCGAATTGAAAGTATGATTTTTTTTCATAAAAAAAGTAAAAAAAAATCTATTTATCTTTAATCAAAGATTAAAGTCCTTTTGCTAATATTAACATATTCATACCCATTTAAACTAAATGAATTATCCAATACTTATTAAAGGACAAAAGCAAAATCTAAAAAAAAAACCTTTAA
>AWWV01012582.1:0-17174 GCA_001974805.1 Corchorus capsularis
TGTTCTTCTTTAGTTTTTTTTTTAAGATTTTCCTTTAATTTCCTTTTGTCCTTTAATAAGTATTGGACAATTCATTTAGCTTAAATGGGTATGGATATCTCAATATTAGTAAGAGGACTTTAATCTTTGATTAATGATAAATAGATATTTTTCTTACTTTTTTTTTTGAAAAAAAAAACATACTTTCAATCCAAAAAATCTTTGTTCATGAGTTTTGATGTTGTTTTCCTTGAATGATTGAGGTTTGAAAGTTTGAAGCTTAAGAGAATTTGAGAGAATTGAAAAGTTTGAAGTTTGATGGAAAATAAAGTGAAGGGCAAAATAGTCCAAGGGGGGACGTTATTTAGCAATCCAGTAGATTTATGGATGGCAGAAGATATTATATCTGATTGTGTATCCTAAATCTTATGTGTATGTTACAACTCTATAAATATTCGACCATGGGTTTTAGGTGGATTTCTTTTTGTTTTTTTGTTCAAGTTTTTAGGTGGATTTCTTACATCTGTTTCAAAGATGACATAAGCAATTGGATCAGATAATACAAATTTTAATATTAGATATGCTGATGCATATGCCAATCTTGTAAGAATTAAAGCATCGGATCCTTTTGCATCTATGGAGTATGAACCTTGGTACAAAAGCTTATCCACGCAAAGAAAAATTCCCACATATTGAAGAAACATTTTAGGCAAGTACCTAACCGAAATTCTCCACTATGAAGCCTATGCCTAACTGGGAATTTTGAGATTTGAAGTAGTATAGAGTACAATATAGAGCTTGTATTTGTCATGGACTTCAAATTGAGCTTTGTGGACACCATGGATTTTGACTCTTTCTCGGTCTCAAGTTCCAGGTTCCCCAAAATTGACATAAGCGAGGGTAAGTAGTATAGAGGAAAACAACCATACCGATCCTTCTATCAAATTCTGGGTCCATGGAAAGGCTGCAAATGTGATGCAGAAGTGTAATCATAAATACTCTTTCTGTTTCACTATATCTGTGTATTCTTAAATCGAAAACTTGTCTCAATATATGTTTACTTTAACTAACTTTACTATTAAATTTGTAATTTAACCCTATTTAACACACTCTTTCCCACACAATTTCATGATTTTCTTCAAAAATTTTAATTCTAAATCACCACTTTCATCAAATCCAACCTGTTATAATTGCAAGCACAATGAAAATTAGTTTTCAAATCTTCTTCCCAATAAGAACAAATGAGACAGAGAAAAGGTATACTAAGGAAAATTTGTAAAAAATTTCACAAAAAAACAGATTTGTTATGGAAATGGGACTTTCACACCATGATAAGGAACTATTAAAAGGCTAGTTAGCATGTACTAGCAAGGACCATAGAAGACTAATTAATAAGACCTATCTTAAGTTAGGTAAACATATAAGCAATTAGCCTAATAGTTAATATATATATATATATATATATATAGCCACTTACATGAGGGCAACTAGCCCTTAGTAAGTACATGTTATGAGGCTAATATTATAAACAACCATAATAAGTAGAAGTGAAATTACAAAAAAAAAATGGTCTAAAGATGTTACATCATTAATTTCCTTAATATCGAGTTTGGTTTTTTTGTCATTTTAATTTTGGTTGTTTTGTTATTCTCATAAAGTTGTAAGGGCATTTTTGACTTTCTCCCATTTTAAATTATAATATAATATGATATATTTATAAATGGTTTGGCTGAGTGGTCTATTTAACATTATATAATGATTCAAGTGTCTATTAAAAAGTTGTTTCATGATCTACAACTTTCATGAAAGACTCGATAGTCGTGTCGTCAATGACCATAAAATAAATATCCCAACAATTACTAACTAAGAATAGCTAGGGCAAATAGGGGTCGAACCCACAGAGAAATTGGTTATTATTCTTTTTCTTAAAACAAAATAAAATAGAGAGAATTTTGGAAAATAGTTTAAAATTAAATTTAACAAATTACAAAATTAACTAAGAAAGCAATCAAGAAAATTAAAGAAAACTATTAATTAAAAAGAAGAGAATAAATTGAGAAAAACAATTAAAGAAAACCCTCCGACATAGAATTAATCTCCCTCTTGACATAAATAACATGGATCATTGATATCTAATAATTATGAAAACCTTGGATAGCTTGGTGATTTAAATCTTAAATTACCTCAATTAGATAAATTTACCGTTCTAGGGCTTAATCTACCCCTTTTACTCTTTCAACAATCAATTGTCATTCTAGGCTTTAAGGATTGTCTAGGAATAAAGCATTAAGTACAAGTAATTTATAAACAAGAACAACAAGCAATTTCTCGGTCATTGATTCTTATCTCTCTTGGAAGGAGGTCTAACTCTCATCCAATTGCTACATATAATTAAATCTGAGGTTCTAATTCTAGATCTAATCTAGCTAATGTTAACCTAATTTATCAAGGCAGTGTCGACTCCAACCCATGAAAACAAGCAACATAGGATTAAAACAGAGATCTAAGAAATACCCAAAACAATTCTCATATATAAGCACAAAATCTCACCATAATAATAGTCAAGAGATCAATTAAATTCTACATTGGAGAAAAGAAAAGGATTACTCACTCATAAATTGAGTGAGCATCCACAAATAAGAAGAAGAGAACTTATCTATGGATGAGAAAGAGAAGGGGGCGGCGGCTCCTAGGTTTTTCTCCTCCAAATCTTCAACTAAACAATATATCTTATGAGAATAAAAATTACACACAAAATCTAGTCCTAAGGTGGCTATTTATAGTGGAGAAACAAAGGTAGGACGGTTTAGGGCTGACTTAGACTCCAAGTTGGATTAGATGTCATCTTAGAGTAGAATCCAAGTTAAAAGAGGATTCTGGAATTTTCTGGAATCTGGCAGGAAATTCGACTTGAAATTCGGACTTGAAGATGGCAGATCTGGGCTTTGCACTTCAAAAGAAAGTTGTAGAGCTCGGAGTTAGCTTTCCAACGGCTACTCACGGGCTTAAAACGGACATCTGAGCAGAAAGTTATGGCCTTTCTACGAAGACTGCGCTGAAACCGGGCTTATATCGCAAATCTGCGGGATTATTGCGGGATTTGGATATTCTTTTGGATATTAGGCCTATAAATTGGGATTTTAACTCCAATTATAGGTTTATATGGGCTGAGTATATTCCCATATAAATAATCCAAAAATCCTCAACTTCAGGGCTTCTTCAGGACTTGACTTCAATCATTTGCAAATAAGCTCCAATCTTCAATTCTTGCTCCTTGAAATAATTCTTCAATAGTCTTCAAGTCTTCAAATTATCTTCAAGAAATCTTCAAATCACGAACTTCGAATCTTCAAATCTATACTCAAAATCACTTTGCTCATATCTGTGTAAAAAGTCATCAAAATAGCTCCAAAAGTAGTGAAAATTAACAATTTCCAATTTCACATATCATAAAGACTAAAAACACAAATATTATCAAAATAAGCTAAATTAGAGCATAAATAGACCCAAAAACATAGGAAAATAGCCATAAAAATAGGGTTGTTTTTGGCTCGATCACTTGAAAACTAAATTTAATGTTTCAAGTATCAAAAAAGCTTCCGAATAATTAGTTGTTTCGGTTAACGGGAATGGACGATCCACTTAATATAACATTACTTTTGCTCAAGATGTCTTATTGAGCTGATTCAAGTGTCTCATAAAAGGTTATTTTATGATCTACAACTTTCATGCAGGAAGCGAAAGCTAAATTTAATGTTTCAAGTATAAAAAATGCTTTCAAAAAATTAATTTTTTCGGTTAGCGAGAATGAACGGTCTACTGAATAATACATAATTTTTGCTCTAGATGTCCGATTGAGATGATTTAAGTGTCTGCTAAAAGGCTGTTTCGTGATCTTCAACTTTCATGTAGGACTTGAAAGCTAAATTTGATTTTTCAAATACCAAAAAAGCTTCTGAAAAATTTATATTTCGGTGGATTGTATATTTAATATTTATATAATTTATTCTACCTATGTACTATTAAGTTCACTTAAACAAGTTGTTCCATAATCTACAAATTTTATAAAGGATTCAAAATTTAAATTTGATGTTTCGAGCTTCTGAAATATTAGTAGTTTGAGTAGACGGTCTACTTAATATTATAGAGTTTTTGCTCCAAATGTCTCTGATTTAAGTGTTTCAAATCAAAGTATCGATTAGAAGGTTACAACTTTTATGAAGAACTCAAAAGCTATATTTGTTTCCTAGAAAAAAACTAATTTGACACTATTTGACTTGTTTTTTCGTTTTCTCAATTTCATTATTTTTTGTTATTTATAATAGCTTTTCGATATTCTATAAAATAGTGGATTCCTTTAGATAAAATATACTAAAATTTATTGCCATTGAGTCCAGATTTTTCAAAACACGTGATTCAAAGCAATTAGGTATCATCCTCATTTGGCAAACCCATCGTTGAAAATTAATTAAAGGTTATAGCATATCGACTGTAAGAACATATTGACTCAGCATAGCGCGCGGGTTCTTGCCTAGTTTCCTATAAGTAGGAGGTTATGGCATTGAAACCAAATTTCGAACCCCAAAATCCTATGAGCAAATTCAAATCTCATTCTTATTCCTCTAGCCTATAAGCCATAGTACCTTCACCGATCCGAAAAAATCAATTCCAAATTACTCTTGTAATCTCTCTTTAAATAGTGAAATATATTATCTAATAATACTATCCGAGGACGTAGACATATTATTGGTCGAATCTCGTTAAATTTGGTGTTCTCTCTTCTCGTTAGTTCTTATTATTTTGATGGAGACAATCTAACCTCCATCATTTCACAACGAGACTTTCTTAATATAAGTGTGATATAGGTAAAATTGACAGACTTAATGGACGGATCAAGGTGGAGTACATAGCAATGGCAAAAAAATAAATAAATAATAATACATGGCAATTAACATGTCTCCATTTTCTCTCACGAGCCGGTGGCCACAAACACTCTTATGGTCAAATTTCAGGTTGGCTAATTATTCAAATTTGGGTTTAATTTTTGCAAAAATAATTAGTTTAGGGTTTAACCTTTTATAATGAACAAATCCAGACCCAACTTTGCCATTTCACTGCAAATAAGGGCCTATTGTTAAAGTTAACTGGGAGTGCATTACAAACTTAATTTAGTAAAAGCCTGTGACTCTATCAATGTTGGTACGTGTCACGTATATTTTCTTAAATCTATTTATTTAAAAAAATTTTAGGTTTATTTAACGAAAGCAATAAAATCTACTTATTTGTTAAAATATTTGGGTTTTGCCTAGAGTATAAATGAACAAAGTATTCAATCGTGAGCAGTTCGTGTTTGTTTAATAATCGTTTATGTTCATTTGATAAGATAAATGAACGAACTCGATCTCGAACGAACGAATTCGAACAAATTTTAGTGTTTGCTTAATTAATGAGCCGAGCATGAGCAAGAGATATTCAGTTCGTTTATGTTTGCAAACATACTCGATTAATGTTAGTTTATGACCTCGTTTATTCTTTATTCAATAGCTTGTTTAAAACACATTTATATTAAGTAAAATTAAAATATTATATAATTATATATATTTTAATAATTTCATTTTCTTTTTTTATTATTTATTTTTTTTTAATTTTTTATTTCTTAAGAAGTTAAAATAATTAGGATTTATTCGTAAACAGACTCAATTAGTGTTCATAAGCATGTTTGTTTATTATTCACGAACAAAATCACTTAAACAAGTTGCACTTAAACGAACATGAACACCATATAAATAAACAAACATGAGCTCGAACACTGCATGAAAATTTTAAACAAACACGAGCCGAGCTCAAACAAGGGAAATGTCCGCGAATATACTTAGTTCATGTTCGTGTTCATTTGAGCTCGGTTCATTTACAACTGTTGGTCCCTGTTTAAGTTGCTCGATGGGAGATGAATAAAATTACGATAATTTTTGAGAATTTTTTGAAATAAAATAAAGGGATTAATGAGAATATAACAGTAGATAAAGATAATAACAGAAACTTAATCTGTAGAAATAAAGTAGAGACAGTATAATATAAAAGCAAGTAAAGCAATTAATACTAGAACTGAATAGTGGAAATGAAACAGAGAGGAAAAGATAAGACTATAACGATTGAGCATTTGAGGATGAAGAAGGATTGCACGCATCGATTTATAGTGGTTCGGATATTCGGGTCTACATTCATTACCTTGGATACCACACCAAGGATTTTAACAAGCCACTAAGCAGTGGTTATAACTGGCATTCACTGAGCCTTTGCACATCAAACTGAGCTCAACCAAAGCTATCAAATCTTAACAAACTCCAACTGTTATCCCCACACTCAACTTAACAAGATTAAGAAGAAACAAGGTGTAGAAAGAAGATCCTAGCTGATCAGTCGACACCAATGAATCCTAAATACAAAACTATAGAATTAAACAATGAAGTTCAAATTGAAAATCCAAGCAAAAACAAAGTTAAAGACACTAAATGTAGCTTGGACTGTTGGGAGAGTAATTTTCGAGATGAGTGCTCAAAAGACCTTAAAAAGTGCTCTTCAACATCGTTCGAATGATTTGAATTAGGTTTAAATAGTTGGAGATCTCAACTAGTTATCAACTTATCATTGGATAAGATTTGAAGAAATTTGTCCATTATTTTGTCTTTTTTGGCGGCTAGCGTGTTTGACTGCTTTGACTGTCCGTACTGTGTATCTTCCAACTTCAGTCGCTTATTGTTTATCCATTGATCTCACTATTGTTACATGTCCAGTTTTCTTAACTTGGACTTATGCTTTGCCCTATAAGTCTTCAATTGCTCTGCCCTTCTAATACCTTCTTTGTGAAGATAAATATTCTTCATAAGTGATGCCATTAGCTTCCATGGTTCGTCACTTAGCCAAATTTTGATGTATCGGCTCGCTATCAACTCATGGCATTTTCTCGTTATAGTGTCACTAGTGGAGTTAGGCTTTCTTGCCCAATTGACTAAGGCTTGAAGTAAAAATCTACAATCTTCCATTTAGCTCTATTTACTTCACAACATTTCTCTGCAGGATACTTTACTTCACATTCATAAGACTAGTATAATTAGACTTAAAGCCTAGGACTATTTTGTTATCATAAAAAATACATCCGTCCAATAATCTCGCCATTTTTTTATGATAACAAAACATTCCTTGAATTGAAACGCTAAGTCAATAAGCATTAAGGCAATATATCATGCCATCTATATCTCATAAATTAAATAGAGAAAGTATCAGGGCAATATATCATAAATCACAGTAATGAGAGTTCAGAGCAATTCATTCACAATCTACTATCTCAACTAGATTTAACCAAATAAAGCTCAAGAGATTGTCAAAATCCTTAATACTCAAAATAAAGGCATTATAGATATAGCCGTTTTAAGTTCAGCCTTGTATAGAGGGGAGAATAAAATTTACCAACATTTGAAGTCTTTGCACTCCCCTGAACTAGTCATCATCCCCATCAACCCCTTCCATGCATGCGAGAAAGCATCCTTCATGCCATACTAGGTAAACATGTTAATCATACTTTAAGACACATAGCATATATAATACACAAGATAAATTTCATCAAAAAAATGCCTCAAATTTTCAAATCAAGGCATAATCCTCAATTAAAGCGCAAAGTATCCTGTAATTTTCTCCCCGTTTTTGTCATAAACCAAAAAAGGGTCCTATTTGCCGACAAAAAATGTTAGTAAATATATATATATATATATAAGATAAGGAAATTAAAAAGATCATAACTAAAACCTAAATATCCATAGGCATTACATGCCATGAAAGCTCCATGAGCAAATGCTTAAGTGGAATATCTACTGTAGATAAATTGCATGAGGGTTTAAATGTGCACAAAAAAATAGGTAGGGGGCTTGAAACTCCCATTTTAAATAGGTAGGGGCTAATTTGGGTACACATGATAAACTGTTCCTTTTTTATTATTTTGAACTGTTTTTTAATTTAAAAAAAAGGTTTTTTCCATATTGTATCATATGGGGCCATTGCCAAATAGAAATTTTCTTTTGACATGGATTTTCCAAAATTTTTAACATCCCCTTAACTTCTGTCTAAGGGCTCCATTGGTTGATCGGTAGCTTCTTGTCAGTGGAGCTTTAAGCGGCTTTAAGCCACTGATGATAAATCCACCAGCGAATAAATTTGGCTTTTTGGTGGTTTTGTGTGTCCGCGAGGGACAACCGGTTGATAAGCCATTTTGTATCTAAATAACAAACGTTGCGATGAGAAGCCATGTTTAGGCTAAAATTGCAAACGGCCGCCCCGCCTCGCTGCACCAAAGGAAGCCTAAAAACGGCTAAATTGAGTCAATTTTGAAAGATAAGGGGCTTAAATATCCCAAAATGCAGGTATGGGGGCTTAAATATCCAAATTAAAAAAAAAAGTAAAGGATCAATTTTGGGTGATAGATAAAACAATATTGGTTTAACGATGTCAAAGGTTTTGATGACGGATGGTAAACACATCATAATTAAATGCCAAAATTTAAACCACAGAGATCTTGTTTCATTTCCATACCACATTTATCTATACTAGTCCCAGGACCCGCGGATGCGCCGAGATTGTGAAGGGAGGGAACAATTACTTATGAATATATAGGTATCAGCTGTAATTATAGTTGATTTTTCGTAGCTTGTAGCTGTTGTATTTGCTATAGACATTGGAAGTATAGAAAGGATATATGCAAAATATTTAGTTGGTGTTTTTCTTAAGCTTAGGTCTATGCTATAAATAGTGATCCTGAATCAAAATTAGATAGACCGTCAAGCGAGACCACAAAATTTCGGAAACATTTTGCTAATTGAAACCTCAAAATTGTCTTTTGAATCCTTAATGAACGTTGCAAGTCATTAAATTATCTTTCAATAGACACTTGAATCACATTGATCGGTCAAATAGAACAAAAGGTAAAAGAATTAAAGTCGAAACGTTAAAGCGTCCAACCCAGAATTTGTAAAGGATTAAATTGCATAAAGCATCAAAGTATGGGGGTCATTTGATAAATAATCCAAGGAAAAAAAATATTTGTTTATGGAGACCAAACATAAAAATTCCCTCTTGAACTCTCCACAAAACTCATTAATCAAATTCAACTTTCAAGCCCTTGACGAAAGTCGTAGATCATGCAATAACCTTTTAACCGACACTTAAATAATTTCAATCGGACATATGGACCAAAAATTATACAATATTATATAGACCGGCAATTGAGACAACAAAATTTCAGAAGTATTTTTTAGAATCAAAACATTAAAATTGCCTTTTGAATCTTTAATGAAAGTTGTAGACCCTGAAATTTCCTTTAAATAGACACCTGAATTACCTTGATCGGACAAATAGAAAAAAAAATAAAAGAATTAAACCCGAAACATTCAATCGTCCAACCCATAATTGTAAAGAATTAAATAGCACAAAGCATAAAAGTATGATGATCATTTGCTAAATAATCCAACAAAAAATGATTTGTTTATTGAGAGTGGGACCCACCAAATAGTAACTTTATTCTAAAGTTCCCAAAACGTCCTCAACAATCAACAATAATAACGAAAATACCGAGTATGAAAGTACCGAAATATCCCTGACAATTGGTTCTTGGGTAAATGTGGTGCATCTTATAGCTGGACAAAATTGTAATTCCATTTTCAACTTTAATATAATATATATATATATATTATATATATAGACAGGCCTAAATGTATATAAAAAAAAGTAATTGATTGAATTAAATACTCATCGGCCAAATTTTTGTTTAAAAAAAATTCAAATACTCTCACTGTGCCAAATATATACTACAATTCTTAAAGGAAATTTTCAATTGGATGTATTGAAAATCAAAATAATTAATGGATGGTGGCATGGTGAAAAGTTGTCCATATTTAGTGAAATGATAATACTTATAATTTTTAAGTGTATAGAGTGATTCGGGAGTAATGTCAAAAATACCCTTTTTAACTTAAGGAAAAAAAGGGAGGAAATGAAATCAGAATCGCTCACTATTTTTTTTTTTTTTGTATACATGAGATTGTCAGGGATCGAATCCTAACCACTGGAATTAAGAGTCTAAGACTCTACCAGCAGGCCAAATGTCTGCTAGCCTAAAAATCGCTCGCTATTTTATTTCCCTTGGTTTCAAACTTTTTGGGAGCTATGCTAAGTCTTGTTTTTGTTATTCTTGGCATTTATTGCAGTCTTGTATATACTGATTCATTTATATTTATTTTTAATCAAATGAAAATGGTACTACAATGTATTAGTTTCCTCTTTATGCTACATTGCTTATGATTAAAAAGTTTATAAATTATTTTATCAAGTTGGTTGGTTTTTAGCATTTTACATTTTTTTATATGAGCTACATGTCCACATTTCTAACATGAGAATTAAAAATTAATTGATTAAGAGTAAAGATGATAAAACAATAACATGTATTGTGAAAAAAAAAAGAAAAAAAAAGAGAATAAATTACATGTAGTATTATTTGATATTTTATAGGTGTCGTCTCTGGTACACTTGTTATGGTGTATTTGGTTAATTCTGACCCTTGAATGCATTCCTTTTCTCATAGCCGTTAGATATTAAAAATTCTAACATGTTTAACCGATTCTAAAACTTGTATAATCGGTTAAAGATATGGTGAGTTTAGCTGGTTGTCCCCATAAGAAGATTTTTCATTTTTTTTGTTTTACTGGGTTTTTTTTTTCTCCTTTAAATCAAACAAAACCTAACAAAAAATTAAAAAAAATGATTAATAGAACCTGAGTGAAATTTTTTATCTGAAATTGTTTAATCTTTGTGATTTAGGGTTTTTTATCCCTCAAGTGCTTTTTTCTTTTTTAGCAAATAATTGAATTCATATATATCATAAATCTGGATTACAAACGGGCAGAGAATCTCCACTCCAAACACAATTTAATCCCACTTCACCTATAATAAGAGTAAGATCATGTGCAAATCTATTGGCTAATCTACTTACATGATTAAAACTACAAAAAGAAAACGAAGATCTAAGTTCTCTAATTTGATCAATTAACACACCCCCTCCCAAAGGGATGGTTCATTCTTTATAATCTCCTCAACTGCTAAGATTGAATCACTTTCTATTTCACACATCATAAAGCCATACGAACGAGCAAGGATTAATCCAAACCTTATGGCATAAACCTCGGCAAACAACACATCAGGAACCCGATCAATCCTTGTTGAAGCACAAAACAAAATCTCCCCTACAGAATTTCGAATGACAGCCCCAAACCTGCTTGATTATCAAACGCCGAGAAACCTGCATCGACATTAACTTTTACTCGCCCTTGTGAAGGAGCTTTCCAACGAGATACAACAGGTGATCTATGAATTCCCAAACCCTGACTTCGAGTAACTGGTTGCTCCACTTTCGACACCAACCTCGCAGCCATTGTAGATACGCTCGTTGGTCTTTGACACACACGTTCATGAAGAGCCTTGTTTCTGTTCGCCCAGATTATCCACAATACAAAACCAACTAACTCCAAGTTCCCCAATTGTCTTGCTTTAACAAAGCAATTCTCCTAAAAATCATCACTATCAGCCCAATCATTTAAGTAATTGAGGATCCAGGGGCAAGAAAAACCCCATACCTGGTTACTAAATGGGCATTCAAAGAACATGTGGAGAATCAAAGATTCAATTCCATTGCAGACTTCACAATTGGAAGGGATGTCTACACCTCTTTGTCTCAACTGGAATTTTGTTGGTAAAATTCCACTAACTAATCGCCACAAAAAATTCCACATGGACAATCGATTTTGTAACTCAAAATTTTGCCTGCCTAGCTCCATTCTTGCAACATGATAGCCACTTCTTACAGTATAATACCCATTATTTGAATTATTCCAAATCAACACATCACTTCCTATCGAATGAGAGAATGGAATTCTTAGAATTCGGTCAGCATCCTCAGTCACAAAAAGCTCATGAACCAAATCCTTATCCCACAAACCATCCACACCTAGAAGTACTCATACAGGATTAGGTACACAAATTGTACCAGGTATAGATTGAGGTCGATATTTAGGTGGTTTATTAAGCCATTTATCCCTCCAAAGATCCACATTCGAACCATCACCAATTCACCATCGACTCCCTGCCTTTATAACTTTAGGTCCCGCCATTAGACTTCGCCATACAATTGAAGGATTGGATCCTAAGGTTGTTCGTATAAATGAGCCTGTATGAAAATATTGTGCTCGTAATATACGAAAACAAAGTGTATTCTCATTCCGGAGTAATCTCCAACATTACATAGCCAAAAGGGCTAAGTTAAAGGCCTCAAAATCTCGAAAGCCCAAACCCCCAACTAGCTTGGAAACGCAAAGAGCATCCCAGTCCTTCCAATGTATCCTTCTCTTGGCCTCACTAGTACCACACCAATATTTTGCTATAATCATATTAAGTTCTTGCACAAAAGTCTTATGAAACTTAAAACAACTCATTAGATAAGTGGGTATGGCCTGTGCCACAGCCTGGATCATGACAGTCTTCCCTGCGATAGAGAACAATTTTCCTCTCAACCCCTGTATACGATTCTACAACCTATCTTTCAACAATTGCAAGTCGATTTTTTTATTTCTACCAATTATAATTGGCAGACCTAAATACTTATCACGAGTTAAAACTTTATGCACCGCAAGTTCTCGCATTATCACATCCCATAAATTCTCTAGAGTATTGCTACTAAATAACACATCAGATTTATCTATATTAATTTGCTGTCCTGAAGCCAAATTCAAATTTACGGAGCAACTCCAAAACAGCTTCACATTCATCCACCGATGCCCGAAGAAACAATAAACTGTCATCAGCAAACAATAAATGAGAAACCTTCGAAGCAGCTCTTGCAACGGAAAACTCCATGAATATCACCAATTCTCTCAGCATGCTGAAGTAGACAAGAGAATCCCTCCATACACAATAGAAATAAATATGGGGATAAAGGATCCCCCTACCAGATACTTCTACTAGGGGCATGTAGACACCCATTTTTTTGTCATGTATCCTTCAATTTAAATCGATTTATTTCTTATTTGGCATTAGGGTCACCCAGGGGCATTTTGGTCATTTTTACATTCAGAGGGCATTTTTGTCATTCTTTCATTTAGGGGCATTTTCGTCATTTTGAGTCCACTATTAATTTAGATTAGCTAATTCATTTTAGTCATCAAAATTGCATTTGAAAAAAACCAAAAAATCTTAATGTGCACCTTTGGCATTTTTGCATATTCAGCTTAGCTTCATTTAGTAATTTAGTATTGTTGCATTTTAATCATGTAGCTTAAGATCAATTTAGTTCATTGATTAATTAACCCTCAATTTAGCAATTAGTTAGAAATTGCATAAGTGAAATTTGCATAATTTTGAAGATAGTTAATTGAAAAAAAACATGAAAATGGAATTGGCATTTTGGTTAGTAAAGCACTTTCTTACTTTTCATGTCTAATTAGTCCCTTTAAATTAGCACCATAATTAGAAGGCATATTAGAAGTTCTGGTAATCTCATATGGCATAACACTTTGTATTACACATTTTTAGTTTCATGCATATCATTATACATCATTCACACCTTGATACTTGAAGGGCAGTACGTAAAAATTGAATGTTTCTTTATTGATTACATTGAAGGATGAAGATAAGGAAATATTTGGATTACAAGTTGACTCAAGACAATTCTCTTCTTTTTGTTGTTGATTGCATCACCAAAGCAGCTTACCTAGCTCCTCAAAACAAAAACAAAAAAAATGTGTCAAACAACAAGGCAAGTATGCAAGTGAACTCTCAACAGTGCAGTCCAAGGAAAGGGCAAATTCGATCACCTTAGGGAGCTCAAACGGAAAAACTTTCTAAACGAAAGTTGTAGAGGACTCTCGGGGCTTCGATTTGAGCACAAGAATGACACTTTTTGAAGTTGGGATGAATGCGATAAGGGCCCTGCAGTCCAGACCAGAAAAGGGCAATATTCTGGGCAGAAAATCGCAGTCCAGGGAGATTGGAAAATTGGAACTCAAAACGACCCCAATTGCCAAAATGGTCTTCATAAAGATTGAAGAGCACTCACCAAGCTTTCCATAGCCTGCAAAAACACGTCATTTGGAGTTAAGATGGAAAAGATATGAGAAAAGATATGATTTTTTGAAGACAGCTGCACTCACCAAGCTTTCCAACAGTAAGCAAGCATTTGCTTTGACAAATTGACAAGGAATTTCAAGCAATGGCAGCAGCTCAAATCAATCATTGCAGTATATAGGCATAGGAGATTGAACAAAGCAGCAACAAAGTATATATGTCAAGGAAAAGTGAACCAAAGGATAGTAAGTTTAGAAGGAACAAATGCAAGCACGAGACTCAAAAGCAATCAAAGGAATACATTAAGGCAGTTGCATATGAATTCACCAAACACAAGTCAGCAGAATATTCACCCAATTTCATGGCAGACCAGTTTTCATGGAAGCAAGCAAAATATCAGATTAAAGGCAGTTCAAGAATAATTTCATTCAAACCAGGCATGTTCAATATTTCAGTTACAAATCGCAATGCCAAAGAATGATTGACAGTGAAGCAAAAATGCAGCAAACTATACCACAAGCCTTACCAGGGTGATGAGTTGTGATTGACCCAAGTGAACCTTATATTGCCACCTTGTTGTTGCTAGCTCAGCCTCTACACACATGCACACAAGCAACAATTTTTACCTACAAAAGGACAAAAACGGTTAAGCAGGAGAAGGAAGTCGTTTTGGCAATTGGTAAAACAGGCTAATTCGGTTTTTAGCAGAATCAAAAAGATCCTTACATGACAGCTCATCGAGCTAATCATTATCATGAATACCTGCTACCAACAGAAAATAAAAAAAGGGAGAAGAAAAATGAAAATAAGTAAACCGTGAGATAATTTTGAGAGAAAAATCTTACGGTAGAGAGGGAACCGGTATTTCGCCTTTAAATAGCTCTTGAGTATGGGGGATGGAAAAGAGGAACTTGGGTAGACTAGAGTTTTTCTCTCTCTGAAATCTTCCATTTTTCTGGGTTTTTCTTTCAAAAAAGGGGGTAGGAGCTGAAAAACACAGGGTCTGGTAGCGATTAGTATGAGTAAATCCTCTGGGTTGGCTCAAATGTCGCTTTGCCTTTTCACTCTTTGTCTCTGATCATTTGAAAAACAATTCTAACGTTTTTTTGAGGGGTTTTTTATTTCGGGTCTTGGGCTTTCTGAATTGAGTTTCAACGTTGGAGAAACCGACGATTTGGAGCTCTAGTTGTAAGGGTATCGTTAGGGTTCATCGGGTGTAAAGAGGAAAGGTTGAAGCAGAGAGCGGAGCGAGGAAGAAGAAGCTGAAGTTGAATTAAAAGGTGGGTCTTTAGATGAAACGACGCCGTTTCCAACAGGTAAACTACTTACTCCTTTCAATTGAGTCCTTTGTGTTGCCGATTATGTGATTTAGAAGTGATGACTTGATGATTAATGTGATGATTTTTGCATAAAGTTTGGATTTTTGGTGGCAAAGTTTTGCCTTTGGTTGAAAATATAATGGATTAGATTTATGATTTGTCATCTATTCTTTAATGGTTCATTTGTTGTCTAAATTGCTAAGTTTTCATGATTAAAGTTGTGATCTTTTTGCCATGATATGATGAAATGAATAAGAAATTATTAAAATTTGATTATGGTCATTTTCCTTGGAATCTAATTTAGACATAAGAGAAAATTAAGCCCTTGACCTCAAGTTTTGATTTTTAAACTATAATTGATTCAAATATGGATTCTTAATCATTTTTTGAGTTGATTTTAGTTTTTTTTTGGGTACAAAGAGTTGATTTTAGTTATAAAGATGAAGGCTTTGATTCAAAGCATAAATTTTTAAATTAAAATTAGCTTGTAATTTGAGTTTCTTATCATTATGAGCTAATTTTAATTTGAAGGTTAAAATTATGAATTAAAAGACTAAATTATTTATATTAAAAATCAACTCAAAGGGGGATTGGTGAATCTATTTGAATTGAACTTAGTTTATAAATTAATGCTTAATTCTCTTAGATTAAACAAAATCAAGGAGATAGGCTGGTTCATGAGGTTTTTTTTTTAAAAAAAGGCCGCTTGTTTGAAGGCTTATTTAAGACTTAGATTTGTATTCTTGAGGTTTACTTATCTTTTTGTTACAATTTGCTTATTAATCTATAGTGTTCAGAGTATGGTTGTGAGATTGGGTCTTTGTTTTACATCATTTGTGTTTTTTGCGAACCTTGCTAATCTTCTACTTGATGTGCAGAAATGTCCCCAGCCCGACCAAATTGGCCTTTAGGCTTTTGTTTCTTTTAAGTTATTTGTCATTTAAATTAGTGGCTTAATTAAGCCATTGGGTTGGTAATAAGTTAGTAATTTAGTGTAGAAGTAGAGTAGAGCTTAACTACATGCATATCATGTTTATTTGTCATTAATTATAACTGTTTGCATTTCATGCCACCATCATAAATTTCGATTAATAAAGAGGCGTTTTTAACTACGACGGGCAAACCTCGGGTAAAGGTGCAGGAGCACAACCTCTCGAAGTTTCACCCCGAGATTGATTGGTTTTCACAAATATCCCTGCAGGGCCGGGCTAGGTTCGTGAAAGTCAATTCAAGTAAACTCCTTTTTATTAATCAACTAATAAACCGGACTTTGCATTCATCATTTCATACATGCATTAGTTAATATTTAGGTCAAATTTGAAGGAAACAGAAAAATAAAAAAAAAAGTGGAAAAATCAGAAAATTAAAAGACGTAATAAAAAATGTTTTTTTTCAAAAATGGTTTTAATTATGTTCTCTTACTCAACTTTCAAAAAATTAAAAAATGGTAATTCAAGAGTTTTCAAGGTAAGCATTTTCAAAAAATGATTAATAAAAAAGCAAACCCTTTGAATTAAAGGTTCGATTTTGGATTAAGATTAGTTTGGAAATCGATCAGTAAATCCTTTCGGATTAATTTTAATTTGGAAAGTCAAGTCTTTGGTTTAAAGATTTGACTGTTAGATTAAAATCAATTCAGAAGCAGATTATCGAATCTTTCCAAGCTAATCTTAATTCGAAAATTAAAACTTTAATTTAAGGGTGAGTTTTTCTAATAAT